>SMSQ01024942.1:108094-153563 GCA_019453375.1 Ctenoplectra terminalis | reverse complement strand
AAAAAAAAAAAAAAAAAAAAAAAAAAAAAAAAAAAAAAACAATTGAAACGCATAGGTGAAATTCATTATTTGCCAGTCGATTTATTGCCCCATTCAATTCTACTGTTATTCGTTACCAATTGAGAATTCCAAGTTACGATCCAATGGACTCTAATTTCCGCTATAACAATTTTAATCGTTCTTCGGAATACCTATTAGAACCTTTATGTTACACAGGAAATACCAAATCGTTTACGGATTTTGATTACGTATCTAGGAACAAACGCGTAATAGGACTTGAGACGTGATAAGCATACTTGGGTCCATGCAATTCACTTCGGCATACATATGCGGTCGCACGTAGGGACAATATCAAACGTTCCGTCTCTAATGCTTATTGGTTTTCCTAATTATTACCGGACTATGTTTCGGCCATTGATCGAATCGAGTTCGGACCGAAGGACAACCGTACCAATGAAGATCGTCGTGAAAGCTTGAAGATTCTGAACGAAATCGAGAAACGGTACGGTGGAATCTCTATACGTATAAGGTAACCTGACCTGAAAATCCAATCACCATTCAAAACGGTCTGACTGAAAAAGAAAGCTTCTGGAAACAGAGCGGTAAATACATAGTCTGGAGAAGCAAGGAAAATAGTCTGCGTCCATTTTGGATCCGATCACGCCTAATACAAAGCGGAGAATGTGTGGCGGCAAATAGGGAATTTGAGCTGTCCGACGTTGCGCTCGAGCAAATTAGAGGGAACAACTTTACGCAAAGCGCTCTCGGTCTGCTAATGTCAAGAGCAGAAGCTCAACGATCGGTCGTTAAGATCGACATCGAGAAACTTGTTCCTTGATGCGCTGTTATTATCAGTTAGGCAGTGCACCTCGGTAACGATGAAATTTAAGGAACTGTTAAGAGGATGTACCCCGTCTGTAACGTCTCGAAGCGGACGAATAATAAGGAGCCCATAGAAATTTCCACTCGGAGATGAATCAGTAATAACGTCGTCCGTTCCAGAGAGTTATCTTTATCATCGTCGTAATCGTTGACATCGGTGGTTGGTTTACTGTCACGAGAGGATTAGAGATTAGAACGTTTCCATTCTTCGAACGTTCCACTGATCTAATTTTCAAAATTGAAAAAAACAAGAAAAATATAGAGAGAAAATTGTAAAGCTAATATTGGCGAGAGCTTGGCAATGTTAATCGATGAAAACGTTCAAGAAGCGAGGTTCGATCTTTATAAACTTTCAGAATTATCGGTCGACGAATAGCGAAGACAGAGAACGAGAGCCGGAGAAGATGGGAACACGGGCTGCTCGTTTGGTTACCTAATTCCGTTCGAAGTTAAATTCCCCTCGCACCACGTTCAAAGTGCATTCAGCCACCGTGCGGTGTGGTTCGTGGCAAACGGTCGGAGAGATCCATCTCTGATTCAGGTCAGATTTGTTGGGGTAACAATACGCGCGCACACGCGCATACACGTACACACACACTTGATCGTTCCTTCTTCTATCTCCGTTTCCTTTCTCTTTCTCTCTCTTCGCTCCATATGTACTATTCAGTAGTTCTGTCGTACATCGAAATTCCTTTGTGTCGTTTACTTCTCACCAACTTGCCATAAACTGGTAAAATATTTTCGTAACAAATTTGATAGTTACAAACGATGGCGCGATCGCAAGAACAAGAGCAAGAGCAAGAGAGCGCGACGATCGAGCGAAGAATTGAAGTAATCGAGGCGTTACCGCGTACATCTCTGGGAAACAATTGCAAACAGACTCATTCCCGTGGAGCTCGCGCAAGTGTAGGCAAATATTTAAATTCACCCGGAATACATACACCGAGTGGGCGAATCAACACAGAAAACAACGTAAACGCAAATATTGCTCGACTTGTTTCTTTCGAAATGCAGCTGCACCTGATGGAATAACTTTTTCAAGCACTCTTCCAAGCTCTACGTTAATTAAGCTTACCCATCTACGGTAAGCTTACCTGTACCCCATACCGCGCCCTTCGAAACGCGGTAAACGCATTAAATCTCCAATAAAATACCAACAAGGCGTTGTATCGTGTAGTATTACACCAGCGTTCAAAATTCCCGCGTTATTACGTACAGCGAAACACAGTCGCGAGTTTCCGGACTAATTGCACCGGTCGTGTAATCGCAATGCTATCGAGAAATACAATTTAACGCCTTCGGGTCCCGCTCGATTACCTGTTCACCAACGACAGACAACGAGACACGGGACCGTTTGCCATTATACGCGCGTCGTCGTACGCTGTTGCGATTATTCAAATGATTTCGCCCTCTAGGCGAGCGTGGCTCTTCCCCGTCGATTATGTCGAGTTAATTCACGCGTCAACCGAATGAAGCGGACCAAGAACGCGACGCGTGCTTAGAATTATCCCACCCGTGATACGCCTTAATGGGAATAGGGCTTCGAAACGAAGAGCAGCGGGCGTCTCAAGCTCGTGTCCCAGCTGCGTAATTACACTCGTTTCATAGGTTAATCCACTGTGTTACCCGGAAAAAGAGAGTTGCTCTCTTTCTCCTCTCCTCTCTTCTTTTTCTCGTTTCGTGCCTTCCTTCGTCCAAAAAATTTCTTGTTTACTCAGACGTGGTTAGTTTAATTAAAGCTTAGCGCGCTCGAGAACCACGCTGTCAGGTTTTAAATGAACGCATCCCTCCACCGAGACGTTGCCCTTAGTGTTAAATTGGCGGAGATAACGTACCGAATGTAGCTTAAACGGCGTTCTAAGACGACGAGAAGTTAGTATAACATTGATCGTAACCGGAGATCAGATAGCTGTGTTATGCACAGCTACGACCGACCGAGTGAATTAACACGGAATAAGGATACCACGGGAGGAAACCCGGAACGGAGAGACTAAAGCTTGGCAAGTTAGACGTGGGTTAATGCCATTTCAAGACGCAAAGTTTCCCACTGGTTCCTCCCTCGTCCGTTCGTATTTTGTCGCTTAGTCTTTCCCTTCTGCCAAATAACGCATATAACGCGCGAAACGTTATAATTTCGAATCGAGAAATTTTACGGCGACTCGATCTCCTCGACGTATCTTCCGCGAGCAGAAATCCGATCTCATGTTTGTTATCAAAAATTCCTATGAAACTACGCGTACACGATAAGCACGGATTTTACAAACAGTCCGAATAGAGTTTACTTTCGCGAATTCTATTCGTGCTTCGCTAACAATGTTGTCCGCGTCCCCGACGAAACCAGCGAACAATATTTATCCAGCATCCCTCTATAGAAATCTCGACGAAAGAAATCAAGGATTCTGGATGAAGTAAGTTAGACCGACCGAAGACGAAGTAACCGAACCCGTGGCGAAACTTGTACGTCGGCTAATGCCATTGTAAGAGGTAAAGTTTACTCGCTTTTCCGTCCCTTCTCGTCGTATATCTCCCGTTCCATCCTGTTTCTCCCGAGAGTACGACTCGCCCTGTCCACGAGACGAGTATACACAACGGTGTGTGTTGCTGCTCCAAACAGGACCATTTCACGGTATCGCGTCACACTCGATAAAACGGATTCTCGCCAGTGTATATTCTCGTCTAGTTCGCGTTAAAGTACACAGCGAAACATTCACGTGGGGTGAAAGATCGAAACGTATAAACACGGTGGCGCCTGGAAAACGCTGGTTGAACGATAAATTATAAAAAGACGTGTTTCTACAGTTCTTTTCTTCGTTTCTTCCAGGCACAACGATCTACCGTGGAACATACGCAAGTTCTTGAAGAATCAGCTAAGGGAATTCAGGTTTGATGACCTGAGGGATACCCATCCTTGGTCACGGAGCGCCTGGAGCCACACGGATCTCAGAAGATTGAAGGAGGGCATGGTTGCAGCGCAGGTGAGCTCGATAATAATCGTAATAACGGAAGCCTCCGCGAAAAGACATTAATCCAGAGAAACGCGGCGAAGCTGTTTCACGAATCATGAAAGCGAACGATATATATTTCTCTGCCACCGTAGATAACGTCCAATTACTCGTTAACTCGACGGTGTTTCTTTCTCGTGCCGCGGGAAACGTTTAGCTGTACATTTTCTCAAAGAATCGATGCCGCTAAGCATTTGAAATACTTTTTTACTAAAATCGTTCCATCTCTTATCAATCATATTTGTTCGTCGAACGAGAAAACTTGGTAATTAGTAGAGCGAATCACGCGATTTTCCAGTCGAGAAAATTAAAGTCGCGCGGAAACCAAAGAAAGGAAGAATCGCGTGTCGTCTTGGCTCGGTCGTCTCGTCGGATCGTAGCTCGATCGAACGTAAAAATTGCTTCCCTTCGGTATTTAAAGTCCGGGCAATTATGTCGGAACGAAACGAGCCGCAAACGCGACAATCGCGTGTCTCCGTTATAAATTCTTCGTATCGCGATGTTTCAATTAAAACACCATCCTTTTCAACGATAAAACACTTTTCTTTCCATTTCTCGCGTCACCGTTTCATTTGGCGCCGTCACAATTACTCGTCGTCACGAGGAACGCCATCCGGAGAAAAATTAATCCCCAGGAATCGCTTCTCATTAACGAGACGAACCGACGCATAACGAAGCGACCAGATCGCGGACAACTTTGGTAATTAATTTTCGCGGTCGCCCGCGATTACGCGCCGACGAAAATTTACCGCGAGCTTCAGAGTCGAGCGGTGCTCGTTCATTCCGATATCCTTCCGATTAATTTTCGACCACCGTTTCTCGAGCAACGAGTTACCCATTATTCTTCTCTTTTCTCATGGCCAACTTCTAACCTGTCCGAGATAGACGGATAAGCGGATAGACGAACGAACGTACGAAAAAGTTGCGCGGAAACTCTCGATGTTCCTGATCGGCCACAGCCTTCAGCCACCATTCACGACCGTCAAGAAAGAACGTTCCGAGGCGGTCGGATGAAAAGCTCGCGCGAAAAAGTTCCTGTACCGGCCAGCGGGACGAACGAAACGTATATACATACACTCGAGAGAAGAAACGAAAAGCCTCCGTTCCGCCTTGGCGATCGAATAAATCTTTTCTTCGCTGGCTTTGCTCGTGAGCCACTTCGAAAGGCCCGATCGAAACTTTTCGTGTTCCACGAAAATGTGGGAGTAACGGAAAGATCGGACACGAGACTCTGACCGAAACTCGACTACGGAAAGGAAGGACTATTTCATGAAAATAGAAAATCATCGTCTCTTTTCTACACTTCTTCGTCGAGCTCTTTGTGTCCTCTGCTACTCGATGATAACGTTACGTTAAACGATGGAGGGAGAAAATTGCAGTGATAACAGAAAATTGTGATTGTTACAACTTCCTCGCGAACGAAAGAGGAGCAAAGCGAATCGAAACGAACGCTACGACAAGGCGATCGAGTAAATCCAGGGATAAGCGATTTCTCATTTTACGCAGGACCTGCCCTAAAGTGCAGCGAACTTTAATCCGAAAATTTTTCATCGATACCCGACCAAACTCATTACACGAGTAACGAGGTTTAACAATTCTTGCGATCATGATTTATCCGATCTTCTATCTTCTCGAACGGAAAAACCACCTACCCTGAAAACCTAATCGAAGACAGATATCGATTTTCAATTTCGAACCTTCCTTTCTTATCGTAAAAAAGGCAAACATCCTTAAGTAACGAGTTATTTAAGAAAAACCATTTGTTGGGTCTGGTAAATTGTATAACCACGAATATAAGCTTCCAACGATGATAATTTAAAACGCGACCAACGTAATTTCCCGACAACGTGAAAGAAACCGTTCCCGTTAAAGAACTTCACACGAAACGCGCAGAACGATTTTCACATCATAAATCTTATAAAAATAACCGTGTCCTCGGATTTAAGCGAGCTGACACCGTTTCCTCGACTCTGTCGCCGTGGTCCGTGCATTTAATGGAACATAGACGAATAAAAGTATGCGTTTAAGTAAGGTTGCACAAACAAAAGTAGATTATAATTTCGTGTACGTATACGTTGCAGCCGGAAGCGAGCACTTGGCCCAGCGACGCGACTTTTCTCGAACAAGGAGTCGCGTGCACGTTGTCTAACGGAGGCTGGTACCTGTGAAATTACTTTCGCGATGAAATTCGTCGGCTATCGTCCGGGTGCACCGACCCTGGTCCCGTGCGTTCGTATAATACGTATCAACCGCTACGCGACCCAACCTCGACGAGTCTAGACGGAAATATATATTTTTGACGCGGCCTCGAGAGCTTCTCCCAGGTCGAGGCTGTTTTACGAGACGCTCATGAATGCCGAGTTTGATGGAGCACGGTCTTATACACCGCCGTTATTTTATTCAGACGTAAATAAAACCCGATTCGTCGTTGAATAACCAATGCGACTCAATGAGAACGGCAGCAATTGCGTCGAATGCAATGCTTTCTTCGGATGCAAATTTATCTCGAAAAGAAAGTATTTAAGCCCGCCAATTCTTCGGTGGGAGATATAGAACGGGATTTCGATTGCAACGGAGTATAATTACGAACCGGTGATTGTTTCGAATTTTAGAATCGGCACGAACGAGAATGCTGGTGATTTGAATAATTGAACGAAATATCGAGCTCGCCGATAAAACAGAAATTTGAAATCTCGTATACGGAAGTCGAACACGGTCGTTAGAAAAGGATCGCGAGGAACACAGGTGTGGTTATAGCTCGATGCCTCCAATTTCTTCGAATCGTCAGAGAACCCTGGTGGTTCTGTCGTAGATACAGGTGTTTAACTTTAAGACGTTAGAAATAGAACTCTCTCCGAGAGAACGGCAGCATCTGTGCCCGTCTGTGTCGAGTAGAAGCGAATATATCGTTAAATTCAAGAAAGAGAATGGGAGACAAAGAGACAGAGAGAAGGATTAGCCCCAAGAAAATATCCCCGCAGAACCCCCTTGAACGTACCACGGTTTCACCTGCTCGTTAGTAAAACAGTCCCCTGCTGATGCCATCTATTAGAAGCTCGTCCGGACGCGATTATGGGAAACGTGGCCTAAGAGCCACGGGACACGATAAAGAGAAGCAGCGGGCGGCAGAGTCCGAAAAGTCAGGCTCGCGAAAACTGATGTTGAACCAAGGCTACGGTCGAGAAGGCCACTCCATTACTTTCCACCGGGGTAATACCGAGGTGTCACAGATCGCGGTAAGGGAGCAAAATTCAAATAAGCTTCTTATGGTGGTGGCACACACGCGCAGGCACACACTAACGATGCGGCGTATGCGGCCCAATTTAATTAATACCGTAATTAAAAGGGAGTACTAATTACACGAACGGTACGGAACCGGGGTAGTTATGAATTGCCAGTGTGCACGGGCGCCAGTAGAGAGAAGAAGCGAGAGAAGAGGATTAAGTCGGTAACGTTCGAGGAGGTAAGAAACGCACAGACTTTGGAGCGGTTACGAATATTCGTGGAGGGAGATAAGTTTATCGATAAACAAGGTTGGGTCGATAAATTGGAACGAAAATTGGCGATATTAAACCGAGTCTACCATTTGGAGTATTCGCTTTGGTTTGGAACATGTAGCAAAACGGCGGACTAATTTTATGGGTCGTACCTCAATGTCACAGTGTCCCTCAAGGTATTCAGTTTGCTAACATCGAGACGAAAGGGCTAACTAGCCGGTTATGTCCACCGAGACGAACACGTGCGTATGCATGTATGCATAATATACATATAGTTGGTATATATACAGGATCTTGCAAACCGGTCTCTGGTCGATTCATCACTGTCTTGGTTAATTCACAGGAAGGGAAAAGGCTTCTGTGACGAAAAGGTTACGAGGCATTGATCGCAACGTCCGCGATCGTACCCCTTGGTGTACTTAAAACATCGTACTTTATTTTTATTACAACTCGTATAAATAAGAGATAATTTCGATTAAAAATTTGGAAAAGATTGAACGCTGTGCATTTTCTTTTCTTTTCTTTTCCATTTTTTTTTTTCATTTTTTTTTATAAGAATCGCATGGAACTAGGCAGTCGCGGAGAGTATAGGCGTCGGTGCTAATGCATCGAAAATCTAGAGCACTGTATTCAAGCGTTTTCGATTGCACCCGGGAGGCAGCTATCCCTGAGCAATCGGTCGCGGTTCCTAGCCGCTGCGTTTCGAAAGTGAATTCCAACCTATTCAAAATAACTCGGGTGTATTCTATTCGAAACGCTCGATCTTTGGGGAATTGGAAAACCCGCCTGATCGAAACGGTAGCGCAAAGAATGCGTGTATCGAACGGAAAAAATTGAGATACAGGCGTAAACCGTGCATCCTGTACCGGAATAATTCCATCGTGATAAAGTGAACGAAAAAGTGTTATCAGGTTCAAAAGCATAAAAAAAAAGCATCGAATGACAGAAAAGCGAGTCGCGTGGCTATTTGAAGGCCGCAGTTAAACCTTCGACAGGGTTTCTCCAGGGTATACAAACGTACCTTCTAATTTTATAAAACTCTCGCATCGACGGTATGCGTATGCGCTACTTTAAAGGAGAACAACTCGACGCGGTTATATCGTCGACGGTGGTGAATATTTTTACGAACGTCTGACCTCAAACCCGAGCGTGATTGCTGCTCGAATTCGCGCAAAGCGGTGGCAGGAAATAGAAAGAGCGAGAGAAAAGGAGACGAGGTGAGAAAATAGAGAAGAGATCATCTCCGTGTTCGGACGTATTCAAGAAAAATAGAACACCTGATCTAAAAGACGCGCGAGATCTTAAAAAAACCTTCAGCAAACGTCGGTTAAATTTATAACATTATCGCGAGATGCGATCACGAGCCGACGATTACCTCGAAATAGCAAACACGGCAGAAACATACAGCGTTCGAAGATGCAATTACGCAGTTTTTTCCTTCCTTCATTTCAAACGTGCGTAAAAAAGAAGCGAAGGTTGTCCGTTAATTAAGAATAAATTTTTGTCGCGAATGAAATTGCTTGATAACAGGTCGAGGATAAAACGAGGAGAGAGGAACGATTGCATTAATGGGAAATCAAAAGTTCCGGAGATGCGGTCGTTTGCGAGGCCGTGTTTACGCTCGATCCACGCCGGAAAGTTTCCTCCACCGGGGTGCCATGTCCCAATTAGCCCCCCCCCCCCCCAGGTAAGAAGCGAGGCATTCGAGTACTTTAAGTCGCGTCAACGTAAAGCAAATCGTAATCGTAAAGATTCCGTTAGAAAGGGTAATGAAGTCACGGTAACGGAGGAAAACAGAAAAGTGTTGCGTGTTTCACGGTAAAACCACGGCACGATGGGAATGAAAGAGAGTCGAGTAAAAAAAAAAAAAAAAAAAGTAAAAGGGAACAAATCAACTCGCACCATTCGCCGAGTTACGACAGTTCGACGAAAACGTCAAGCCCTGAACGTACGTTTCATCCGACGTTGTTAAAAGTAATACTTTGTTGCCAACCGTGTTAAAAAGAAAGAATCGTGATAAGGATTTAATCTATTCTATTGATCACAGGTCATATATATTGATCTTGATAGATATAAATTGAACGTTATTCGGTCTCGTATAGTTTCAAACTTCATAAATTGTCATTGATATATGCGGCACGGTTATATTTACCGTTTATAGTAGCGCGGAATTTCCTATAAGGGTGCGTTACGTTCGCAATACCGCAAAGACTCGAAGGGTTGTATTTCCTAGAATCGTCGTTCTTACGATGGTAATTCTGTTTCCGTCTGAACCGTAACCACGATGGAACGACGAACGGGAGGGATTTTTATGCGAGCTCACGTTCGCCCCCGTAACCTCTTATCAAGATGAATGAAATATCGCGGACCGTGTTTAATCCTAGGGATCTGATACATCGGTTTAATTTACTCCAAGTACAATATATTCTTAACCGGTGTATACATTGCGAGCCAAAAGAGGGAGGGATAAATACTCCCTTATTTATGGTGCCAGATATCCATGCGTTTAAAATTCAAAGCGGCGCCTGCCGTCGGCGCCACGCTCTGGTATTACCCTTTTAATTATTCTCAAAGTTCTATCCGATAACGAATTGAAATAAGGAATTATTATTATTAGGTGTGTCGAATAGCGCTATCGTCACGATTACCGTGATTACGCTCGAGTATTTCGATCGATCGATAATCAGACACGAGAATACCGGTACAACCGTTGCGTAACTCGGGTTAATTCAAGTCGCGAAGTCACGCGAATAGAATTGGAAACTTTCATTTTGCGTGCCTTCGCGTAAATCTTTGCACGATCGAGGAGTATGTGTGTTTATTTCTTAATTTGATTGAAAAAGAAAAAAAGAAAAAAAGAAAAACTCACCGAAACTCGTTTCGTTGTTTTGTTGCAGTTCTGGTCAGCTTACGTGCCCTGCTCCTCTCAGCATCTCGATTCGGTCCAGCTGGCTCTCGAGCAAATCGACTTGATTCGTCGGCTGGTCAACAAGCATCCTGAAAGCATGGTCCTCGTTACGACGGCGGAAGGTGAGTCATTTCGCTTGCAGTTTTGTGCCTTTGTAACTTTACCACCCTCGGTACCCTCTCCAACCTCTTTTCCCGTGACCAGGCATCAAGATACAATGTTGGTTTACCGTGATGTTTATACGCCAGTCGTTTCAATCCCGACAAACAGAGAGAAAGAATGAAAGAGGTGACTGACAAGTTTAAATCTAGCCCGTGTCGTTTTTGGACGCGACTGACGACGGTCGTACGGTCAAAGGATCGCCGGGAAAATGAGAAACGCGGAAAGTATCAAGTTAAACATTACGCGACCCCCTGAAGATAAATTTTCAATCGCGCGCATTCGTTTGGCGCCAGGCCAAACCGATTCGATTTTTTCCCCGGGCGAATTGTTATTGACTGGCGTATCGTTCGTCAAAGAATATCCACCGAACGCGCAACCTATTTTTTTTTCTTTTTTTGTCTCTCCGCCTATCCACAGAAAGGAAACGAACCACCCTTGCAACGATAACGTGACAGTGCATACCAGCTAACCGACAAACGCGAGTATCGATCCTAGCTATGCATTTGTTTATTTCCTAAACAAATTTGGTGTACGAATCACCAGTCGTTACACCCTCTTCGGGCTATTAGACAACTGGTTCAAAGCTCGCATTAAATCGTCGCGTAAATTAAACGGAGCGCTGTACGATTCGAACAACGAGCAGAACGTCCTGCTCGGAGCTCTGCTAGTTCCGCTGGTTCTCGCTGTCACTCTTTAATAGAATCGCCAAACTAGTTCGCAAGTTAAACATCGAACTGTTAATTGCCAATCGGCTATCGTATAATGTAAACAACCAGCGATGCGTTCGCCTTTGTAAACGCGTCACCTCAATTTCCGTAGTCGCGGGTATATCTTTCGCGAACTTAGGATGGAACGGTCGAACGTATGGAGTAAGCCACAGAGTCAGCGTTCTCGAAAACGATAGCCCATCGTGTTCGAAAGTCGTCGATCTCGAGGACTGGAAGAAGCTCTCCGTTGCGAGCTTCACACGCGAAGAATATGAAATCGAGCTTCGAGGTCGACGAACGTCGAGAATTACCATCCTCTATTTGTTCCGAGAATGGGCCGACCGACGTTACACGCCGACAGAATTCCTGGCGATCTGCCAATGTCAGAGGGTGGCTGGCACACGCCCGCGAAAAGAATTCCTCGTCTTTTCTGCCTTAAGAAAATCTTCGTTGAGTGAATCTTCCGTACACGTCTCGCCGCGCCCCTTCTTTCGTTTTAATTAATTCCTCGTGGCGTCCGGCGATCAAGTAGTTCGCGAGATGTCGTCTGGATAATAAATGGACTCGGCCCGAAGAAGAAGACTTACTTCTTTCTTTCGAACGTGCTCGGAAAACAATTTACTCGCTCCTCCTTCTAATCTCGCCGAAAATTTACGCACGTACGATATGAAACGGTAGATGGAGGTCGACGAACGTCTCAAGTTGGCCATCTTGTGTTTGCTTCCGGTTGGCCGTTCGACGTCGCGCGTCCTGAGATTCTCTGGACGAGCGCCAACCGTCCGAGGAGAAACACGACGAAATCCTTCGTCGTCTGTCGACGTCGTGGAAAAGTCGAGCCAGCATCTCCCATTATTATCGTCACTGTGAATACACTTCCGAGAATTTAGGATGCATCTTAAGTTGCAGAGGAAGACACGTTCTTTCGAAAACGAGCCATCATCCCCTTCGATGAAACGACCAACTTTCTAACTACGAGCCACGAATAAAGCTACTTCGCAATGATTTGTCTGAACGTCCGAGAGAAGAGATACGTGTGGGATTTCCTTGATATTCTTCTACAGAGGAATTATACAGAAACTAAAATGTCGTTCGAAAAGAAGGTGATAACCTGGTAAATCGAAGAGAAAGAAAAAATACCGTGTACAATCACGATAGGTGGCGACGCGATGAGTCAACGACATCGATAGTGGTGAGAATAAAAAGAATAAACAGTGGCGCACGCAAAAAGCACATTGTGTGCTCAACGTTCGATCGTCTAAACTCTATACCTGAATCGTTCGGAGGAGAAAAACAACAGAAACAAAAGGAGAANCCGCCTATCCACAGAAAGGAAACGAACCACCCTTGCAACGATAACGTGACAGTGCATACCAGCTAACCGACAAACGCGAGTATCGATCCTAGCTATGCATTTGTTTATTTCCTAAACAAATTTGGTGTACGAATCACCAGTCGTTACACCCTCTTCGGGCTATTAGACAACTGGTTCAAAGCTCGCATTAAATCGTCGCGTAAATTAAACGGAGCGCTGTACGATTCGAACAACGAGCAGAACGTCCTGCTCGGAGCTCTGCTAGTTCCGCTGGTTCTCGCTGTCACTCTTTAATAGAATCGCCAAACTAGTTCGCAAGTTAAACATCGAACTGTTAATTGCCAATCGGCTATCGTATAATGTAAACAACCAGCGATGCGTTCGCCTTTGTAAACGCGTCACCTCAATTTCCGTAGTCGCGGGTATATCTTTCGCGAACTTAGGATGGAACGGTCGAACGTATGGAGTAAGCCACAGAGTCAGCGTTCTCGAAAACGATAGCCCATCGTGTTCGAAAGTCGTCGATCTCGAGGACTGGAAGAAGCTCTCCGTTGCGAGCTTCACACGCGAAGAATATGAAATCGAGCTTCGAGGTCGACGAACGTCGAGAATTACCATCCTCTATTTGTTCCGAGAATGGGCCGACCGACGTTACACGCCGACAGAATTCCTGGCGAGCTGCCAATGTCAGAGGGTGGCTGGCACACGCCCGCGAAAAGAATTCCTCGTCTTTTCTGCCTTAAGAAAATCTTCGTTGAGTGAATCTTCCGTACACGTCTCGCCGCGCCCCTTCTTTCGTTTTAATTAATTCCTCGTGGCGTCCGGCGATCAAGTAGTTCGCGAGATGTCGTCTGGATAATAAATGGACTCGGCCCGAAGAAGAAGACTTACTTCTTTCTTTCGAACGTGCTCGGAAAACAATTTACTCGCTCCTCCTTCTAATCTCGCCGAAAATTTACGCACGTACGATATGAAACGGTAGATGGAGGTCGACGAACGTCTCAAGTTGGCCATCTTGTGTTTGCTTCCGGTTGGCCGTTCGACGTCGCGCGTCCTGAGATTCTCTGGACGAGCGCCAACCGTCCGAGGAGAAACACGACGAAATCCTTCGTCGTCTGTCGACGTCGTGGAAAAGTCGAGCCAGCATCTCCCATTATTATCGTCACTGTGAATACACTTCCGAGAATTTAGGATGCATCTTAAGTCGCAGAGGAAGACACGTTCTTTCGAAAACGAGCCATCATCCCCTTCGATGAAACGACCAACTTTCTAACTACGAGCCACGAATAAAGCTACTTCGCAATGATTTGTCTGAACGTCCGAGAGAAGAGATACGTGTGGGATTTCCTTGATATTCTTCTACAGAGGAATTATACAGAAACTAAAATGTCGTTCGAAAAGAAGGTGATAACCTGGTAAATCGAAGAGAAAGAAAAAATACCGTGTACAATCACGGTAGGTGGCGACGCGATGAGTCAACGACATCGATAGTGGTGAAAATAAAAAGAATAAACAGTGGCGCACGCAAAAAGCACATTGTGTGCTCAACGTTCGATCGTCTAAACTCTATACCTGAATCGTTCGGAGGAGAAAAACAACAGAAACAAAAGGAGAAAACTCTCTACACGACGAATTCGAGGTATAACTTTCCAAAACAAGAAAGAAAAATCCCGATCGACCTTCCGATGCGGTTACACACGGATTTCGACGCCATAAGCTCGCAATCGTTCGACATAGAATATCTGAAACGATCTCGGACCACGATTCCAGGAGTTTCTATACAATAATTTGCTTCTTCGGTATGGCAAACAAACGGGACCGTAACGCGAATCTGATGAGAAAATGTCGGATAGCCCGAGAAGATTCAGCCAGCTGTAAATTTCAACTGAAATGGAAAAATGTCAAGCCATACCGACCGTTCTACCACGTTCGATAAGCCGAACCACGGCGACTGCATGTCGGCATGCACATGCATATGTAAATGGACATGCAATACGCAGTCGTATATATTTCACTGGAACGTATAAAGGAACGATTGTTCAAAATTTACAAGCTGTTTTTTGCCGCAGCAAAAACATGTCCTTGGCTTCTTGGTTAATTTATCTTGACGCGTAACACTGACAGAATCGTGGGGAACAATGATACGTTTTTCGTAAAAGATTTGGATAAATAAACATTAACTTGCATCGTCGAAGAACTAGGAGAGACGTTGCAGGCACACACCCTCGGGAAGCATCGAATCGCACAATTAACGCACACAAAATTGTACGCATCGAGTTGATCGCGCGCGATCGCGTAACGCGTCTTACCCCACCGGAGGTCATCGCGAGACTGTCTTCGCAAAATCAAACACACGCACGAACGAGATACCTACGCGTATCTTTCCGTGCTCGAGAACAACACAATCACGCTATACTTTCTTATTTACGAGTTATCGACGACATCCAGTTGGTCGTAGGAACGCAACTTTTAACAATAAGAAACAATAGGCGAGACAGGTGTGTTTACCTCGACCGATCGTTTTCTCGGTCTGGAAACTTTCGACGTGAAACGTACTTTCGGAAGGCGTTACTTCGGAAGAACAATAGTTCAAAATGTCCCACGAGTTCGACACCGAGGATTTACGAGGGACGAAGACGAGCTTGCCATCCCCCATTTACAATTCTCGCCCGATCGAATCGAATAACCTGTTCGAAACCATTTAAAGGGTTGTAACATTCGCTAACGCAGAAGCGGTTACACCGGAGACGGATGAAAATGGAGGATCTATAAAACGATCGGTTCAACGAGATATAAAGCGAACCAATTCGGTGGTGCAATACGCCAGGATGGTGGCGAAGAAGCTGGGGAGAACACGTTGTTCGCCGCGAATCGACCGACAACGTCGAAACGTGGCTCTCGTCTACGCGAACGTACTCGACAACTAACACGAACTCTCCACACAGGCATCGGAGTAAGTCGAAACGTAACCAGAACGTGTAGTGGTGGAAAGGCAAGTATAAATCAACGGGCGCAGTAAATCGAGGTTCATCGACAGCACCAGGCTCGTTGCTGGCGTTTCTTTTTCGGTTGTTCTTCCATTAGGGGCTTGATATAGCGTAATCGGCGGCCACCCACACGCCAGAGGAAAATTAAAGTTGGCCGGGACAAATGGCACGGAACGCTCGATTTACCACTACCGCCTACGCGCCAACGAGCCGAGAAAGTTTCAACAAATTAAACGCAGCGGCATAACTTGGTAAATGTAGCAATCATTGGATCCTTGAAATCAAGTTACAGTGGCGTGCAAAAGTTTCCAACCAAATGATTTTTACACGCTAGCTATGAATCACGGTGAAAATAATATTATAGTGTGGCTTTCACGATAGAAGTTGATTAATTTGTACAAATTGAGGTGCGAACAGTATCGTGTGCAGAAACATTGAAATATATTACCACTGAAAGACAGAAGGATTGGCTCATCATCAGCGTGGTTCAGATCGTAGGTAGACGAGTAAATTCGTCTAGCCGCAGGTTGAGTCTTCCATTAGAGCGAACCAGAGGTTCCATCGCGTGCGGTGGAAACCAGAAAAGTTCGAATTCCCCACGACAAATGGCGTTTCGAGGGTGAACACCGCGGGGGTTGGCCGCTGGCACCACGCGACGACACAGGATGTACGCGTAGCCCCCTTTTATACGCGTATGTCGGTAACCTGGAAGCGGCGACCTAACGCAATTTGTACGCGGTGTTTTAATCGAATTCGAACGACACCGAGCCCGCGAATCCGATTTCACGGGGCTCGATAGCCCCACCTTTACACGGCTGGATTCGATTAAAACGATTAAAACGATTAAACCAGCACGGGAATCGAATTCGCGGCGCGCTGACTAAATACTGACAAAATAACAACCGCAAGAAGGATTTCCCGGCTGGTCTGCCCGTTCTTCGAGAGTCTCGTGTTCCATTATTTTCCAGCTGGAATTAATCAAGCCTCGTTTACGGTTCGTAATTAATGATCCGAGCGATAACGTTCACCACCGATGGACAACTTAAATGATTCAATTAAACCGATGATCGAAGGTGACAGATAAGTTTAATTAATCGTGTGCATCTAGCTTCGCGTTTCACGGGACTAGAATTTAAATACGTTTCAGCGAGGATTCTAAGGGTGGTTGGGGGAAATGGCGAAAGTCGATAACAATTAACCAAATGACGGCACTCGAGAAGATTCGCGATAAGAGTCAAAGTTTGAAGCGCCTGATATCTACGCGAAGATAATTAGGACAATAATAATAACGACAATTGAGAACGTTCAAGGGAGATTTAATGTATGATTTCAGGTATAGAGAGAGCTCACAAGGAGGGTAGATTAGCGAGCCTGATAGGGGTCGAAGGGGGTCACGCGGTTGGAGCGAGTCTGGCAGTTCTGAGGATGTTGTACGAGTTGGGAGCCAGATATCTCACCCTCACGCATACGTGCAACACGCCTTGGTGAGTTTACCAATTAAGATAATACGATACCTAATTATGTTAAAATCTTAAACTCTAATCCAAAAGTTCCACGCAAATAATACCTTTAAATAGGGTAATAATTCACGATCGTGGTGCACCCGACTTTCGTGTTTGTCGCGTGTTCGATGCGTTACCCGTGTACCATAAAGAGTCCTGCAGAGAGTAATTTATCATAATGCGTTGTCGTTCGCGCATCAATCATCGTGTTTCTTCCTAACGATTTACCGATAAAAATATCACTGGCCCGTAACGCGTTCCACACGCGAGAACTCGGAGACAAACACCGAACGCGTTACCGAAACCGCTGAAATAAAGACGTCCTAGATAGTTGGTGCACCAGCGTTGCGAATACGTTTTCAGTTTTATCGTTGCGTGGTAAAAGTGTACCATAAATGGCGCTGTAAAAGAGAAGCGTTAGATACGAGTGCGAAACTTACGCGACGAACGCTTTGCACGCGCGATAAATTTAAAACGTGCTTCGCTAACTGGACGAAATGAAATTCCTAAACTCGGAACGGATACGTTGCACCGTTTGAGATTCTAAATTCAAACTTTGCGAAACGTACTTTAACGGATGTCATAAAACACGAACCGGAAGTTGTATTTAGAACACGTTTGGAAGAGAATACAAATGAAACGCGTAACGACAACACGGTCGAACATCGAAGCGTCTATGTTTCAGTTTGAAATTCCCGATGCAGCGAAAGAACTTAGAATAACGTAAAGGTTGCAAACGATGTGATCCAACTGCGGGTGTCGGGCGTCGACATAAATATTATTCTGGAACAAACAATGGACGAATTCCCTTTCACGAGACGACACTAACCTCGACGAGCACACACAGGCGGGAGAGAAAAACGGACGATGTAGAAAACTGGGTGAGAAACAATAAAAAGTCTCGAACCGACAGCTTTTCCGAGAGACACGTCGCCCGACTCTCCACGGAATAAAATTCAAATTTATTTTACACCTTGCGTGTATGGGGTGTAAAATTAAAATTTTTATCCGGTGGTATAAAAGTGACACTCGTAGAAGACTACAGGTCATTCGCCGAGGTAAAATATTAAAAAATTTCGATGGTTAAGTTTGACGCGAAGTTTGAAAAGCATCTTCAATCTCTTGTTCTCTATAGCTGCTACCATGATAACCGTTCACGGTACTCCAATCTTAATTACGATATCGTGAGACAAAGGATAGTTAACACGAATAAAACTTTCGTCAAACGACTATTGTTCCGCTTAGTAGCAGGGCGGTGAATACCAAGTATACTGTGACTTTTAATAAGAGAAAGGTTTAATAGCGGGCGTGAACTTCGCGACTAACTCGAGACCCATAGCGGAACGCGATAATTCGGCAAGCTTAAACACCGGAAGATACAAAACCGCGGTTAAAAGGCACGGAAAACGCAAGTCCGATGATGGATGATTCTATCTTTCGAGCGTAAAATTTATATCACCCACAAATCCAACGCGTCCTTTATTTATACAGGGTATTACGTAACCGGTGGAACGATGAATCATACGCGAATTAATGGAACCCGTAACAATATTATCTGCGTTTCGAAATTTCCGGTATCGAACGAGCATTTTATGATTACGATATATTTCATTGATACGCTGATAAATATCTATGCGGAGCGACGTTTCAACCGATGGAAGTTTGTCCTGGTTAAACGTCCAAATCGGCAATCGGTATACTCCAATCACCACTGGAAAGACCAAAGTGGTCGATCTAGAAACTCGATTATCTAAATTCATCGATTCGCCGTTTACTCCTCGTTCCTCGTTCGATCGATTATTCGCGCCGCCTACTATTGCGAGTATCGTATCATTGTTCTATTTGTCAGCTTAGAGAACATCGCGCTAATACGGACGATTATCACCCTGAAATTGCCCGGACTCCTCGAAGCCCGTTCCTAACGGTTCGCAGCCAGCACGTCTCTCGGTAATCCTATCAACGTGAGAGATGTTTACGAATCTGTCCGCCAACGTTATCGTTCTTGGCAAATTCGTCAAGATAATAGCGATTAATCTTCCGTGGACAGAGATTTACCGTTCGTACGATATTTCACGGTTTGATCTTATTTTTCGGCTTAACCCACAGTTTCGACAGAGAGCCGGAATAGTTTCATATTCGGAGGCATTCGTGGTTCGAAATCAAGACGTTTGTATACGGTCCAAGCACAATTTCCGCAGGCATTAGTACGACGAACAATTCTACTCGCGTTGCTTAGTATCGCGAACGTGGAACTCTATGATTAGAGGGCATTGTACGACAGTAATGCTGAGGATTGTTGCTATTGAGTTACTGACCTATTGGTTCGTTAGGGCAGAATGCAGCACAGCGGATGAACCCGGTCAAGTGGCTCGGATCGGTGGTCTCTCCAATTTCGGCAAGGTGAGTAGAAAGAAAACTTTTGTTCCTTTTCCGAACCAAGACGATTGCTCGGCTTGTCCCTTGAATAGCGATTCAACGAACATCGATAAACGGGTTGGAAATGAATAACTTTTAATCACGCCTTAACACTTGATAAATTAAGTCGTCTGTTTTTTAAATCGAAAGAAGAAACAAGCTACTAAATGCGCACGCTGGTCCGAGTTAGATGAATCAACTCGCTTTTTACCGATCAGAAGGACAAGACACCGACGTTCGTTCCAAGCGAGAAGATTTTGCAGGACGACGAAGAAACCCGCGTTGTTTCGAGCATCGGATTAAAACATCCTGTAGCTGTCTATCTGCCTGATTACGCGTTACGTCACGAAACGGTGCTTCCTTCGCTTCGAATCGCTCTCGAGCGAACGCGATCGTAAATCCATCGTACTTTTTAGCCTTTATCAGATCAATGGACTATAAACATCGAAGAATTGAATGAGTATTTAAGTGAAAAATCGATCCAGAAAAGAACTTCGCAAAATACTTCAACTTTTCAGAGATAAGAAAATAGATCTTGAAATTCGGAGGAACGATTCGAACGCGAGTTATTTATGAAAATTACCCGTCGGTATTCGTGGTATTCGCGTTCAAGTATTCATGAATTCCCGAGCTAACGTTACCCCTATGCGAAAGAAAATTATGGGCCGCATCGATCAGCTGTGGGGAACAATCGTTTGCGTTTTAAGCGTGCATACCTCGAATAGTAAAGTTCCATTTTCAAAGAGCAAGCCGAAGGAGTCGAAACTTTGCGCGTACGAGAAGGCACAAGTTCGGCCTAAATATCGTTTGTCGAACTTTCGTCGATTCGAGGAAAAACATCGGGAAACTATTCCCTCTATGGGAGAAAGGTAGAAAGCCAATTTATTTCGCCGCAAGGTAGAAAGTCGCGCAATATTCCTGAAAGTGAGCAGCTGTTCAAAAATTGAGGATAAGCGCGTGCTCCCTGAGGAATTCTCGGTATTCAAAAATACATGAAAAACACTTTTGAAAATGCCGCTGGTCTACGACACCGTCCTCTAAAACGTACCAACAAAAGTAACTACTTTCGAGTTCGAGAGATGTAATTTTCATTTTTGCCAAGGGTCGTTTAAACGATACGACACCGTTTCAATTACATTAATCTCCAAACGGTTAAGAAAATACGCTACCCTTGAGTTCTTTTTCGGAATGTCAGGTATATTTTGCCGAAGTTACGAGCGCTCCGCGACGCGTTCTATTTACCGAACATCAGAAAAACGCTAGACAGCCCCGAGGGATGTTTCCCAACGGCAAGGGAGATATATGAGAAACGATTTTGGGACTCTGACCGCGATATAAACCAGAAGCATGGCTCGCGTGTAAAAACCGAGAGATCGGGATAAAATATTATCCCCGTGTTAAACGGCGTATCTCAGGTAGTTAGTCAATTTCATTGCGATCTAATTATTTTCGGCGGTCGTTACGTTTTTCATAGTGCAAAGTGGTCCCTCGGGTGCTACCACTGCTAGATCGGACAGTCGGAGCAGATAGACGCGAACGATGTTCGTAAGTTACACCGTGTAATGTACCGTGTCTAGTAGTTATTGCAATTTTTTTATGCGTAACTGCTGGGACAAAAGCTAACGTTCCAGAGGATGTTCTTTGGGAGAAAAAAATGAAGAAAGACGGAGAGCGAGACGGGCAAAGGGAAAAAGAGAGGAAAAGAGACAGAGAAGTGTAAAAGAAAAAGGGAGAACTGTATGAGAAACGACTTGGAAACTGTGGTCTCGACTTAAGTCAAGGAAAAGTTCCAGGGTCGAGATAGTGGGAAAAAGAAGATAAGAAAGAAAATACGGTCTTTTAAATATTCAATGAAGACCGCTTACATTTTTCCGCGATTGTTTTAGTCTCGTTATCCGCAAGCAACCGGTCGAAACGCTTGCTTCGTTCGCGTAAGCGGAATCAAACGCTATTCTCTTCACTCGATCGTCCTCTTTCATCGCTATCTCCTGTTCTTCTTCGTTTGAAAGCTTGCCGCAATTTCTCTATACCTTGATCTATGCTCTCTCGAGAAGATAAGAAAAAAAAAAAGTCATCGCACGAATATCCGGCAAACAGTGTTCGAAGATTTTCTCCATGCGCTCTCTCGCTCGCTCTCTCTCTCTCTCTCTCTCTTTCTCTCTTCGCCCAGCCACGGAAAAATCGAGGTACAGAGTTCATTTTAAGTTTCCACCGTGAAATTTCTGATGCTTCTCTGCCAATCGTCCTCCGTTGTTTCCATTCTTTTCCACTTCAACTTCTCGGTCCCTAACTTTGTCGCATTATCCATGAAACTTCCTGTCTATTTGTACGTAGAAAAGATCGAGTCAACCGGCTAACGTTGAATCCTCGTTCAAGCTTAAAGATACAAACGAACTCACCTGTACTTTAAAGAAATAAAAACGCTACGAAAGCATCGAAACGCTACAAAAGGTGTCGACAGAAAAGATGAAATTCGAACAAAACTCCCGTGGATTAATTCGTGCGAAATTATCTTATAAAATAAACGACGGGTCTACGGGCGTATTAAACACGCTTTGCATGAATTCACCGGAATATATGTATGTCTCTAACCCCTAGAAGAATCAGCTCTTTTCCTGCTCGGTCTCATCTGGGCACCGAGACGTTTTATATACGATCTTCCACTTTTCTTTTATACCTCATTCCGCTGCTACATCATTTCTCACCCACACCTGTGTAATAAACAGCTCTCTCGAGCACTTAATAAAAATTCCGCACGGTCTCGCCAAAAAAAGAAGAGATATAGTTTAACGGATACTTTTTACCCGCCGTTTCTCTATTCCCCGTCTCCGTTCCAAGAGACGCGTCTGGTCTATTTAATATCGAACCTCGAAATTTTTCCACTACTTTTCAACCATCCGTCAATATCGTCATTTCGAAACTGCATCACAGTCGTTCGATAGAAAACGCGACTCGTTCATGAAGGAAAGATCGAAGTCAATACGCGCATGTTTCCACCATTTCAACCCCTTACTTTCTTTCACCTCGTCTGTCGCGAATGAAACCGCGAAATGCTTGGAACGTTCGCGTAAAAACGATACTCTCGAAACGTCGAGGCAAGGAGATTGAAATAAACGAGAACCTACGACGTCGAAAGGCGGAAAAATATACCCCTGTGAAAGGGTGCTCGACGCGCCCAGAGAAAGCCCACCCTGGCCGTGAAAGCAGCTTCTGGATGATTCTGAAAAATTTGTACTTTTGTTCTCACCCCTTTGCGCTTATCGCGTTACCGTCTTCAAAGACCGCCCGAGTAACCCAATATTCGACTATGACGTAGCAACGTTTTTCTTAGAGGGAAAGAATAGCGCCCGAAGAGGTTTGGGGAGGGAAAAAAAGGTGCCCCTTTGTTGCGAACTCAACGGGAGAGAGAGAGTTTACTTTTTGGGTTAAATCGTGATTATACGTGAGGCAAATATAAATACGTTTCGTAAAAACTTCCAATGTTTTTTCACCGGTTCCTGACCGGCGTAAGTATGGAACATAGTCTAAACGAACAACCCTCGTCTAAACTGCCAACCATAAGAACAGAGTTTGATCGGCAATTCCTGGCCGCAAACACGGACGCAAGTATAAACATCATTTTCACTGAAGAGGACATTTTAGTGTATCCCGTCCGTCCTCGATGAAGTTGGAAGTAATTCTGGCGACACGTTGGTTTCCAAACAATGAGGATGCCTCGCGGTCGGAAGTCGTGGCAAATTCAAGAAAACATAACTCGAGCGGAGTAATTACAGTTGGACCGTTCGTAGGAAATATCTCGTGGTCTAGTGGCCTGGCTCTCGAGCTCGCGATAGAGGGAAGCTCTGCTGCTAAACGCGAGCTCCGCAAAATTTCAAAGCTACATTTCTCAGCTCCATACGTGACCATTCGTATCGGCACGTAAAAATTCCTGAAACATCTACGGATCGTTGATCCAGCTCGTGCTAAGAGTACGCTCGGTAAGGGGTCGATATTTTCCGTTAATTGCCAAGTTGGCTATCGCCGGACTAGAAATCGAGACAAGGATGATGACAAAAGAGGAGCAGTCGAGCTGTGATTAAAAAAAAAATAAAACACACGATTCGTTTGATTCCATGTTAACACTGTCTCAACGAAGGACGAGTTGTTCCGTTCGCAACATGGACACCGATAATAAATTGAACGTACAACTTAGTTCGAAGGATAAACGCACTCGTGCGTCGAATATTTAGAGACTGATTGATTATTTACTCGGATGATTAATTATCCGTTAGATGTTCGAACGAATCGAGCGACGCTGTAATAAACGGAACAAAAGAGACGAAGGAACGGAACAAGCATGATTTATTATGTTCTACCGTGTAGACTTTGCCGGACAATAGAGTAATATCGCTGAACGAAGAAGAAGGAACGAATAGAAGTACAAGGACAAAGAATGCTCGATAGTTTTTTAACGAGGACCTTTACTTAAAGCATTTTTGACACCGAAACATTAATTGCGATGACGCTATACTGGTCCAGAATAGAAGTCGAAAATATGCATCGAGAATTTCATACCGACGACTTTGCTCGTTATTAATATTTCACCGTCCTGCCATGCCATTCTTCCCACTAATTTCATGAACTTTCTAGCGTTAAGCATTCCCCGTTACTCTACCACGTGAAGAGTCTTTAAAACTGCATTATCATTTCCCCTTGGCCTCGATCTTAATTTCAAGAATCTATAGACCGTCTCATCAACGTCGCTAAACTTTCAAACCCTGACTCTTTATTAACTTTTTCGCTTCTAGCCCCTATTCTCGCACCCCTCTGGACAAACATAATCGTGAATCAATTTTCATTTCCACGCGCACGATGCACGAAGACCTCGGATTTTGCCTGATCCCCGCAACGAACCGAAGGAACCACTTAAGCTTTTGTTCTTAATTAGGAACACACTCGGCAACTTCGCCGCGACTTAATGCGATTAAAAAGTTGCAAAATATCGAGAATTACCGAGAACGAAATTCCTCCGCAACGGATGAGGCGCCATCGTCTGCGAGACATTTGCATGCTAAGCAGGCCCCGTTAATCCGAGCTAATGAAAGAAAAATCTACTTAAAACTATCCTGAACTATCCTGAACCATCGAAAATATGAATTCGACCACGCGCCGAAGCATCGTCGGAGGTAGCAGGAACTTTTAATGAAAATTACGGAGATTCTATTAAATCGTTCACATCGCTGAATGTCCGACGCAATCTCATCCTGCCCCTATATCGCTATCGTTTATCGATCCCGTTGACGGGACACGACGGTGAAGATTCGAAGGGCGATCGTTCGTCCAAGGAACGCCGAATACCTGCAACTTCGCGACACTCGGCTGTATCTGACCCATAAGTTTTGGAAAGTGTTCCGCAGAATGACCAGTTGCCCTTTTGAGGCCAGCTGCCAGCTTGTTTCTGAAAGTTTCCCCTCTAAATAGGCGACCGGAGCATCGACAGTTTCGCAACTGAAGTTGCTGGCCGACGATAACGGCGGCAGCCAGTAACAAACAGAAGTATCAAGACGCGAAGTTTGACCATCTGGAAAGAACAGGATAACCGGACAACTCTCGGTGTCCTGGTGACGTCGCCTCGATCAAAACTACGGGTAAAAGGCGAAGGCGCCGCAAACGTTTTTCCCTAGCATTGCTTTATAGATACAGTAGTGGCCAATAAAATTGCACCACTTCTCGAGAACATAGTTTGTCGAATATTTAGATACACTGCAAACTTTGCAGTTATATTAAATTCTATTAACGCGATCTTTCAATAGTTTTGTAAATATGTAATTGTAAATTACATATTTCTCGAAACGACTGACCTTTGATCGATTCAAATGGTTTTGTTTAATTTTGATCCAATGAAACGAGATTCGTAATGAACTAAATTCGTAATGATGTACGAAACAACTAAAGGAAGAGGAAAAAGCATCTATGATACCAGCAGTGAGTACGTTTTGAAAGGACTGGTGTAAGAATGAAATCTATTCGTCATCCTGTCGGACTACACGGTATTACACCGCCTTAACCCCGAGATTCGCGAGGGTGGATTCTTTCAATGGGCAGGAAAAAAAAAAAATATAACTGCCGCCTGACTTATGCTTCCTAAGAAATGAATCGTCGACGAGTGTATCATAAAAGACGAAATCAGTGACCTTCGTCTAACTTTACTTGCGAGAAAACCACGATCATTTTTCATCCGTTAAACGTCTTTTTACGCAACCTCTTCCCCTAACAACCGGAAAACAGTTTCGAGGGGAACAAGATTTAGAAGTCAGTGAAAGCTGAATTTTGAAACAATATAAAAAAACGCACGATAAATGTTGATAAAGCTAATAAATTAGTTTACCAGATCCAATGGCTTTCACAAAACCGTTGTTTTGTCGCTGAATATCAGCCTATCGCGCGTCAGTGATACGTGTTTCAACTTTTCGCTTTCGAACCGTGAAATACTTGGTGTTTTCTCGGTTTTCTTTTTGAGCTTAGTATAGAACGAGCAATCTTTAAAAGAACCTAACCCGAACCATTCCGCTTGAAAATTTTATTCGCTCTTAAAACTTGTTCATCTTATCACGATAACGGAACACGCAATTAAGGAATTTATATTTTAAGAATTGATATTCTCTGTAATTTAATACGAGAAACGCTATTGCTCGTCGCATTCGTTTCTTTCATAGGTTTCGATGCACAGATCTAGTTCCATCTTCCACGATGGAACTAGTCTTTTCGTTGCTTTCAGCGAACAGATGCAACGTCACTGTAGGATGTTTCCGTCGAAGTCTGACGCTAAAAATCTCTGTGACGAAAAGCAAAAGAAAGTCAGGAGGCGAGATTTTGCGTCGCGTTGCCGACTAAGAAAACAGAACAGCCCAGAGAAGGTGCATAAAGCTCAGAGAATCAGGCCAAAGCGAAGGAGAGAGAAGCAATCCCGAAGAGTGAAGTTTATCGCGTTGCTACTTTAATGAAGCATTCTCGTTTAACGGATGCAAGCGTTCCGCCCAAAGATAGTAGCGAGAAATCCTCAGGATTCATGAGATAATTCTCAGCGTTTAACGCCGACTACTTCGCCGAAAGATACTGGAACTTCCCTAATTTCGTGATAATGGTCGCTGCAGTTAACGATAAATTCGTCTCTCGCCTAATTTTCCTTGAATACGTTGGAAACGATTACATTGCGTCGAACATGATACGCGAACGATGAATGAAAGTAAACTTGTACGAGAATCGTTGTGAGAAAAGCACACTCTGCGTCGTTGAGAAAGGAACGGAAACGAGAGACAGACAAAGACGAGTGACAAAGTTTGAGACGAGAAACGAGATAAACAAGAATCTTGAGAGATTCAATTCATGACGGCGCTGATTTAACAAAGCACCCTCGTTTAATGGTTGCGACATTCCCTGCAACGACGAACAAGAATATTCGTGGAATGCAAACGATAATCTTGTACTCGGTAGACCTCCGTGCATCCCGACGAAAACGAATTGTTTGCCCAACGTTATCGTCAGACGATTGTCAATGAGAAGAAGCTACAATCTTTGTAACCTTTTGATACTTATCAACCTCGTGCCAGTTTTTGCATTTTGTTCGCACGGACTAACGCGGAGTGCTTCGTCTTGGAAGGAAAAGATCGATCGTTCGCGTCAAGAACCAAAGCGATATATAGGAGGACGACAGGAGTCAAACGGTCGGTGTTTCTTCTTATTTTGGCGAAATTGACAAGTGTCAACGGTGAAATCGAATTCTGTATTAGTAATCGTATCACGGAAGTCAGACGTCAGATACGAAGAACGATATTTCCCTCGTCGCGACAACAGCTTTCTCGATAAAAGCTATTGGAAATCTCTTATCTACCAGAGTCCCTCGGAACTTTTTTTGCAAAACACTATTACTCCCGTGGACACAGTTATTAGACAGAGTTTGAAACGCGAGATCACCGCTTTGCCAAAGCGTGGAACAAACAGCATAACCAATACGCGGTTGAAATAGCGAAAGAGCAACACGATTTCTCAAAGCTGTCGAGTATCAACCTATGAATCTTCCGTTCTACACACCCGGATTGGAATTCCTAGCAAACAAACTGTCTAAGAAACTGTCTGTCGTGAATTTCAACCCGATTGTACAGCCACTGCAATAAGTGTCGGATCACGCGTGAGCATGCTGCGAAGTAACGGTGACGTTCGTGTCTGGAGAGAATTTTCATTCCCGAAACAATCGAACGTGGAAAACGTTCAACCCTTCAAAGTAATCCCTCTGTATTAACCATACAAAAACACGAATTACCTTATAAGATCCAACGAACGTTTCTCCATTCTTCTAACCGTTTCCTCTTCGAACAACCGACTCCTATCGACCCGTTTAAGCCGCGTTAATCCAGGCTTTTCGATTCCAAAGGCAGTCGATAAATCTACGAAATGGGCTGGATCGATTTTAATGCGGCGCCCCTGGGGATATCGTTGAAACTACTTTAGAATGAAACACCTCGCGAGTTCAAGTATCATTATCGGAGTAAAGGAGAAGAAAAAAAAAAAAGAAAAAAAAAAAGAAGAAGAATGAAAAATTCCATTCTCGTTATACTCGAAAATTAACCCAATTTTTCTCTCCGACTGAACATTTCTAGAGCATCGTGCTCGAGATGAATCGACTCGGAATGATGGTGGACCTGTCGCACGTATCCGTACCCACGATGCTTGTCGCCATGAAGACGTCGAGGGCACCCGTTATTTTCAGCCACAGCAGCGCTCACGCCCTTTGCAATTCCTCGCGAAACGTACCTGACCATGCGCTGCGACGTTTGGTGAGTTACAACAATCGACTCTGTACGATCCCATTGAATTTAAAACGGCACTAAAAGTCACGGCAACGTGCGTGTTATTCGCCCTTTTCTTCCTGTTTCAGGCGCAGACCGATGGCATAGTTATGGTATCCTTCTATCCCCATTTCATCAGCTGTGGCGAGAAATCAACGCTCGAGGACGTGGCCGGTAAGACAAACACGAAACTCCTTTCGTCGAGTGCAATTTCACAAACATCCAGTGCGTTCCGTTCGAGTCTCACCGAATAATTATTACGTATGAAATAATTACGTTCGAACCTTATGTTTCTTCCCTCATATTCAGCGAGAATCGCTTTTGTTCGAGCTCATAAAGTTGCACGGTTAATTTTTTTCCTTTTTTCGCTTCAATCAAGGTTGCCCTCGGCCTTTACTCCGCGTAACTTCGTGCCACTGGCGCGATCACTGTCCCATATTGTAGGATAAAAGCTAATTGAAGGGAACCCTGGAATCGCGACGAAATTGTTCTTTTTTTCCTTCCCTCCCAACGTTAATATAGTTTCTCCCAGCTAAGCCGCGCTTTTCGTCGTTTCACCATCTGGAGAACGAAAACCTCGACCTTCCCCCTTACCACCAGTTCTCTCGTACGCCTAACTTATTCGAACGACGACCTTTGGATTTTACTAATGGCGTAGGAAAAATCGTTTTCAACCAACCTTTGAAGTAACAATCGTTCTACTATAACGTACACACGCAAAAGCAAAGAGAAACAAGTTGAAATGCGAAATATTCTTTTTTGTCAGCTAGATTTATTTTTTAAAAGAATTAATTGTCTATGGGTACAATTGAACAACGTTCAATTTCAGTCGATGCAAGCTGCGCGAAATGAACAGCATTGTTCAAAGCGCAAAAATGTTCAAGCAATTATCGAACCATGACCTTTTCAACCTCACGTATCACGAGCATTTTTTTCGAAAATACACGAAAATGAATTCCTTTGACTATAGTCAGCTTATATTCGAATTTGTCTACCAAAGAGAACAGACAAGACCGTTCGTTTGTCGGTAACTGGAATCGAACATGCATATACGGTTAAAAGCAACGTCAAAACACGCGTTGTTACGGGCTGCATATTTTGGGTGTTCGGCGTAAACGATCAACGTTTTAAATAAACTTTGCCGTTCTACGTAGAAATGAAATATACCGGGACAAAAAATGAATTTATGCAGCAGTCTGTTCTACCGACACGATTCCGGGCACACAAAAAAAAAAAAAGGAAGGGGAAAAAAATCTTCATCGAACTCAACTGTGCCGAGCCGGCAACGGGCAATTGCACTTTCATATCTGCGAACCCTTTGTGATTCATGAGACGCGGATGTAGGTAACTTTAGAATTTCAACGTGAACGGCTCAGAACTTAGCATTTCCTCACCTCCTTCCCTCTCCATCTACTTTACAATATCGTTTTCCGCCACGCTCTTCGCATTTCTGATGCGAACACCAAGGCTACGAAGTAGAATGGGAAGCGTTTCGTCCGTTGAAACGGTGCTGAAATTTCGCAACCTTCCTGACAATTATTGTTATGCCTTCGAACTAATTGCTAACGTTAAATGGAATCTCGGTACTCCCGAGTCGTGCACAGTATATCTTTTGTAACATAAATTCCCGTCGATTCTGTCTTTAGATATTTATCAGAAACATCAGCATTGTTTTGGATTCCAAAAGGTCAAAAATTCCAAAATTCCATAACAAAGATTCCTCGCTGTTTCTAGCTTGAGAATTTAACCGACCATAAAGTGAAATACCAATCCGAGGATTACCAGTTTCGCGCGCCGCCCTGTTAACCTTCGCACTTTGGGCGACCATGCCGCGGTACTGGGAACACCGAATGCATTCGGCAGGAGGCAAATATCGCAAACCCCACGCGACGGGGGAAAAAAAGCATGTTAAAATGAAATAGCGCCGCGGCAGAGGCAACATTCCTCCCAGGAGTCACGAATTTCATTCGCTCGTTCTCGTCACAGTTTTGTTTTTCTTTCCTTCTTTTTTCTTTTTTTTTTTTTTTTTCATTCCACCGGGTGTCTTCCCCTAGCTCGTCAGTTTCGGAAGTATCAAGGGAGATCGAGCGATAAAAAAAAAGTTCGTGACTTCGATGGCGTTCGATAGAGCTGATGAAATAAGCAGTTAGACGACGAAGGGCGGAAAGATCTGATTAAATTACATCTATCAGAAACTTTTGCTCTCTTTCTTTACTTTATATATTTTCTTTAATCTCTGCCGTGTTATGTCGCACAGAAGCTCGCATAGAATTTAAAAGACTCGTTCCGCGAAAGCAGATCGATGCGACGAAGATCAAAGCTGGAAAGACCATCGACTCGAACAACGGTCCATTTCCGAGCGGTAAATCGGCTCGCCGAGGAAACGGTGTGAAAATGATGCTCGCGAACGGGAAGCGCCGTGTTAAACCGATTCGTGGTACAATAATTTCGCCAGTTACCACGGTTGTGTATGCTAACCCGTGCTGACCCATTAACAATATTATCCTTGTGATTGATTTCTTGTTGCACGCTGTTCAACGCACACTGGCTGTAGCGCAACAATTACAGCCACTTAATAGTAACGCGACCGTAATCACTCACGCGTCTCTCAAATAATGCGCTGCGTGTCAAGTACACCGCGTAGTCATGTTTATCTTAGAGTGTAACTGGCATTTGCACTTAGGGTTCACGGAAGACATTTCGCGATGTTTACCGAGCTGATTCTCGCGAAACGTCGGATGCATCTACAGGATCTGATTGTTGAACTCGAGACATACGAATTAGGAATGCGAGACGTTGCCCTAGTTACAACACCGATGAGTTGTAAAGTTTCTCGGAAAGGTTTAGATTATCGAGTTACTAGATATCTAAATCAAGCGCACCGTACTACAGATTCAATAATGCTGTTGGTTATTTCGATATGTTACAGCTCACATCGATCACGTGCGAAAAATTGCCGGGGTGGATCACGTTGGAATAGGCGCTGGCTACGATGGAATCAACCTGTAAGTCTTCTTCTCTGTTTTATATTTTTACGGATAATTTTTCTACGGTTAAGCCACGAAACTTATAAAAGTACGGTTACACGACACCCGAGAGATGCCAGTGCAATAAATTATAAGAAGCTCGCTGGGATTCGCCGGAGTGTAAACCGATGAGGAAGCTTTAACGAACGCACGATGAATAAGTACTGCAGAAGAAACGGAACGTGGTAATTCCTTTCAAGGCTTCGCTGTTTTCCTTCATCCTAGCCGCGATTTACGAGGTCTAACGTGTAACTACCATAAACCAGGTGTTGCTTTTTTATGTTTGCCAGAAGCGTTGACCAGTTCCCCATAAAAGCGTAATACGACGAGGGTAAAACGTACGATCCGTGTTCCGCGTGCCAGTTCTTAACAGCACGCTGCGTCTTCGCCATCGAAAAGATTCTCTGCATTTCCTTTGAACCAGTTTCTATAATCATCCAAGAATAAATTGCTCTGCGTGGCGCCTCTTCTATAAAAGTGAACGCGAAATAACGTTCAAGGGGATGGAAGGAAACGGTAATGGCGGGGATAAAGTCGAACGATATAGATATTCGATATTCCGAGGATCGAGCGGTAACGTTAGATACGAAGAGACGCTGTCGCGTCGGTTAACCATTGCGAGGAGCTAATTTCTGCTTGCCCCCTTTTAACTCGCGGCGACACTAATTGTAATAGAAACAACCAAGCGACCGAGAATATTCCAGACGAACTAAAAGCAGATTCGCTGGGGATACAACGACGCGCTATTATCGCGCCGTCTCGTTTTGTTTGCGTTGTAACTCGCCGGTAGAAGGTATTTAATAGAATTTCATCGTCGCCGGGGAAACAAAGGCGCGAAAGGATCGGATGAAACGCGCGACTATCAGCCGACCCTGTTTGCGAGACTGTGGCGCGTTATATCTGCCCGAGGGCAGAATCATAGCGTTCGCCATTAAGCCAGCCGAAAAAAAAAGTCGAAGAGAGAAGTGATAGAAGAGATAGAAAAAGGCACCAAAAAGGGGGCGGAAAAAAGAGTGTGGACAGCAGCTGCTAAAAAGTTGTCGGGGCTTCCAAATCCGTGCGAAAAACACGCATAGGCGTGACGACGCGCAGCTGTAGAAGAGAGGGAAAAACAAGATGGGCACAGCGAGGCACGATTGGTGCATCGAACAAAAAAGAAAAAAAAGGAAAAAAAAAAAATAACGACCGAAAAGAAAAAGGTGTTGCCGTGTCACTAGCGATCCGCCTGCAACGTTTTCGTACTTTTGTCATGAAAACTGTGAACACGCTTCTGGCACGGATAACACGCTCCGGTTGTTCGTGAACGAACGAGCGATTATTAATTGGACAACGAAATTTTTTAAGTTCACTAAAACATACTAAAATAGGTAGCACCAAACAAGTATAGTTGCAGCGCTAAAAAAGAAGAGTGCAAGTATCGATGAAACAACGTCATTATATGTTACAAAAGAATTTGCTCACAATCATCGGTAGTAATGGCACCTATCACCTATGAAAGCCTTTGACAGTCGCGAACCATGTAAATCTGAGCTCGCGTGCACGCTCTAATTGTCGAGAAAATGGAAAAGAATAGGAGATAACACTTTTAGTGGCGCTATGCCGGTGAATGGAATCTAGAGAGGAACTTCGCATCGGAATTAAAACAATGCCCGAATCCTGGTTTCCACCGCGACGCAGACAACTTTTAATGTCGCACGCGTGACAGTTTTAAACTAAAAATTTCACCGTGCTGTAGAGGGCTCACGAGGAATTCGTGTCCGAAACTTATGTATTGTGAATGAGAAAGAAAAGCTGGGAATAAAAAATATTTTGAATTCATTTATAATCGTGAAACTGGTGAATCGTTTGCAAATTGAGTATCGTTTAAGGTGCACAAAGTAATAAATTAGTTGGAATAATTAATTCCTTGTGTATATTATCCATCGGTTACGGCATTTAAGAGAAGAAAAAATGTTATTAACCGGAACAGAAAATTAGAGAATCAAATAACGAATTGTATACCATACAACGAAATATCGAAAGTAACGTTCTTAACGAAGTTAACGTGATAACGAGCGAAACAAGTTAAACCAATGCGAATAAATGCGATCGATTAATCGTAAGAAGACCTTTATCAACGAGAAAGGATACATAAATAAATAATGAAATATTAAAAAATAATGAGAACATTAATTCGTACCGTTAAAGGATTAAAGTACACCTCTTCCTCAGAAACGAAGCACAAATGATTGATTTTCGAGTTGGCTAATAAATCCCCATTGATGAAAATCGCAAAAAGAAAAAAACACACACAAAACGCGTATATTTATTTATTCACTTTAGCGAGAAAAAGCAGAGCAATTTAAAATAAATGGAAGTAAAATAAGGATGCGGAATTGGCAGAATTCAATATTCCTATAAATCGTATTAACGAACAGGCTTTCAAAGAAGGTTAAAGGTTCGTATTACCGGAACGTTTAAATGAAATTTCGTATGTCTCTGTACAAATTACGGTACCAACGTATGCATTCAATCACCCCTACGAAACAACCTGTAATAATATTTATTACTACCGTTGTAACAGGATTACAAAACAACTACAACATTTTAGGTTCGATCACAATGTCGATTCCTTTCGTCTCTTTTGAAAATTCTTAAGCTCGATAGAAGGGCATAAAAAAAGCACATTCCATTCGAGTTCCTCTCAAATTTCTACATGAAAGCGACTCTTTATTTTCGCCTCTCGCTCTACCCGGCACTACCTACCTGGTTTTTATGGAAATTTTGTATTACGGCTTTTTTATATTTTTCCCGTTTTCCAACTTACCATAAATCACTGTCGCGTAGCTGTAGCGTGCACTTCCGTGCGAGAGAATTTTCCGGTCTTCTTCTGAATCTCGATTCCGAGTCGATATGAGAAGAAGTAAAAGAGGGTGTGGAAAAAAAATTGTAGAAACGCGCAAATGCGAGTTCCATGTAGATCAAGAATCCTATCGATGCTAATCGATCGATCAACCACGCGCAATGAACTTCTAAATGCGATTAAAATTTATCCAATGCTACCTACGTTCCGCTAACGAGCATGTCAGGATTGCGGTCAACCTCGAAGCAATCGTTACCCTAATGACGTAATTAACTATATACGTAGCTGCACGGAGTTCGCGGTTTTTCGCGATGAAACGAACAAAGTAATCGGAATCGTCAAAGTTACGTCGGTTTTCGTTATGCTCACGGTTTCACTCGAGCTTCTTTTTTTATTGGTTTTACCGGTTTTACGGGTTTAACGGATTTCGCGTAAACACCTCTTGGAAGAGGGGATCGTTATTCATTAATAGGACACTTTGTTTTCAACGACGACACTTTGTGCTCGATTTATGTTTATCGACGATAAAAAGAAACTGCTTCGATATAATATCGATACACGATTTGGTAAAGTTTGACAAAATAGACGAGCTGCCGAATGACGTCAAACTTGCACTATAAAAACAGTTTTTACAGCGTATCACAAATAGCCACGAATTTCTATTCGGGAGTGAATCGATATTAATGGTGAATCGCGAAATGGGATCGTATACCATTGCACAACGTCCGATAATTACCATTAATTATTCTGTCCGCTGATTTTACGATCAGCGTATTTAGCATCGACACCGAACAAAGACGACCGAGAAGTTCGGAAAAGGGAGAGAAACGATCGGTTCTCAAGTATTTTTCTCCTTTCGGACGAAGCCGTCCTTTTTCGCGGAGTATCGATCTCTTCGATGTTTCTTCCATTGCAGCACAGCTTTTTCCTCTTTCTGCTTTTCAGTCTCGCCTATAAATCACTGTCAGAACGCCTGAACGAAATGTATCTTCTCGTTCAAATAGAATTTTTGGGTTCGACGTCAGTTGCCATCGATGGGACACAGAAGAATGGAAAAAGATGACCGTGATGCAGTTCTAGCGTCCAAGTGAATAGGAGTTTTCTTTTTTTTTTTTCGCGTGTAGGTGCGCCACTTCCTCCCTTCCTCGATCACGATTTCTTTCTGGCGGAAAGAGTCGCGGGGTTGGAAATTTCGCGAGTCAGAACAATCGTGGTGACCACGGTTAACGATCAACGGTTGAACGAGATTTGATGCTACGCTATGCGATTCGAACGACTTCGATAAATCTCTGCGGCTCAATTTTCCACCGACAATATTTCATCGCGCGCGATATCTTTCTCCCTTTGTCGTTGTAATCGATTCCCGATCGCCAATGGCGTAAGTAATTGTTATTCGTTATTTGATAACAAAAAACCAGAAGAAAACTAAGTGAAACGGGTAAAACGATAATGATCTCTCGTCAGTCGTGCCGATGGAAAAGAGAATGAAAGAAGAAAGAAAAAAGATTTCATATCGTAATCGAGCACAAGTTCCTGCTCTACTTCCGGCAGATATCTATAATACGAGCCAGCAAACATCGATAACGGGGTTGGTACCGGGCAACGAGGGAAACGTTCCCCGGAAACGATCGCGCCACGTCCACGACGTCGCGTCGGCTCGCTCACGGTCGCCTCGTAATGACGGACACACTCGATTTGGAAATTTCCGAGATTGAAACAATGCTCGTGACCGCAGACGGTCGATGTCTGTACACGGTATACAGCTGCATAACTGCCAGTTTCAGCCGCGATATGACGCGCCATGAATAAGTCTCCAACCGCTCTTGTTGGGTCGACATTGTCAGCAGGTAGCTTTCAACGGTTCTGCAACGCTCGTTGTCGACGGTCCTTCTCTAGCGTTCGTTATGACGCGCGTAATGAGAACGTCGAAATTCAGACTGATCCCTTTTAACGCTCTACTCGCACGTCATACTTCTAATTCGCCGTGAATATCTGTCTGCGTGCGTCGCGTCGCGTCGCATCGCATCGCGTCGATACGGTACCATCGACTGTATCGAAATTAGTGGAGTTTCGTCACGCTTCTGCCATTTCCAACGAGTATCTATAATAATAAAGTTTATTTATTTCGCGACTCCATCGGAGAAGAGATCAACAAAAGCGACCGCAACTATGTTCGATCGTAACGAGGCTATCCGCGAAGAATACAAAAGAAACGTTGAAAAAGAAGATTGTCGTAATTCCACTTCCTAGCGACCCAGATAATACATTTAACTGCTAAATTAATGCTTTCGCTGCGGTGTCATAATGTTCGCTGCGGGGAAAAAAGCTCGAACCGACCACGTTTCAACGACTACACTGAAATACATATGTAATTAAAATATAAAAATTGGCGTCAAAAAACGCTTTTATACCGCAGTGAAAAGTCCGAGCATACAAATAAATCGTGTAAAATATATACATATATACATATATACATATATATATATATAAAATAGAAAGATAAATGGTGTTTTCAATGTAGAAGCTATTGAAAAAGAAGAATCGATCGATTCGTTTGAATTCAAAAACGTACTCCAACCGACCTCAATTGGGTTGTAATCATCGGGAGCGAAAATACGTGTAATCGTCAATTTTTATTATCTGGCCGCCGGCTCACTTGCACTTCTCACCCGAAGTCGTTATAAAACCAGCCAGAGAGCTCGGCCTCGTGGCACATTTTCATCGCAAAGCGGTCGCTCTCCTAAAAAGCGAAATCGCCCTCTGACGTTTCTCGTTTCTCGCCAACCTGGAACTCGCGCTATCACCGGGACCAGTTCTAGAGTAATTAAAGTAATGAGGAATAAACCGCCCGAGGAGAAATGTAATTTATCCATAGAACATTCTCTTGCCGACAATCTCGTTATCGTACCTCGAATTTGCAACGGACAGTTTTGTTTCGAACTAAAGTCTAAAACAAGAGGTTCTAAACATTTTCTCGTTCATATTCTAACATTTCTAAACCTTCGGAGAGCCGCGTAGCGGTATTCGAGTAAAAACAGTAAACCCAAGCTGACCAAAAAATCTAATAGCGCGTTATTAACCAAAGCATAGGTATATACAAACGCGAGTCGGAAAACTGGATAAAAAGGAAGCTGCTAATTCTTTCGCGAGTGAATTTTTATACGTATTAAGGGGGCCATCTCTATTCTCCTCGTGCATTATGAACAAAGGTTATTGCTAGGAGTTTTCCACCGGCGTTGGGCCGCGCGTGCTCGCGCACGCGTTAGACAACGAATAAACGCGAAAAGGATTATTTGTTCGCGACCAGCGTAATAGATTAAAATTGCTCCTAAGAATTATTCCGCGGCGAAATTACTGTAGTAACATGAAGCACGTGAAGTATACCGACCTCTTATAAAAGTTTCAAGTAGTTTTCTAATTTAAACTCCCGCTGCTTTCCCTGGTTCATTAAAACCCTATTTTATCGCGTGGAAATATTTATGTAAATAGTGATCTCCGACCTCGTACAAACTTTCCGTCGACCGGATGAAAAGAACCTTTTATCGAATGCCGGTCGCGTTGAACCTTAAAGAGAAAAAGAAAAGAAAAAGAAAGAAAAAAAAGACCATCTTCAATCCCATGATAAGAACGCGATTAATCGAAGAAACGAGCTCCGATGTTAATAGCCACTGAGCATTTTTATAAAACCGCTTTACGGTCTTCTTATTTCAGGACACCGACAGGCTTGGAGGACGTCAGCAAATACCCGGAACTTTTTGCAGAGCTGCTGGCACGCGGATGGTCGGAAAAGGACATTCAAAAATTGGCAGGCCTCAACCTGATTCGCGTGTTCAAGGATGTGGAGAAGGTGAACAAAATTTTCTTAACAAAATCATTGTTTTAGAATCGTAGTCTCGTCACGCGATACGCTAACGCGTGTTCGCGCACACGGGAAACTGACAGACTCGGGAAAAATCAGTGAAACAATGTCGGCGGGTATTCTGGTTTCTGGCGCGAAATAACCGATGGCCAGGAACCGAGTTAGCCGAGTCGACCAATATCGGATTTAATAAAGCACACAAATCATGCATCCGCCGGTGCATCGTCGAGAGAGACGGCTGGAACGCGCTTACACCCACCGACGATTTTTGTTCTGTTGGAGTTGTGCCAATCCTAGAACCAGCTGGCTTGATCCTTCGCCTACTCGAATCACCGTTCCTCTATGCTCTACCACGTGCAAATCCGCGTATTCGTGAACGTTTCGCGTATACAGGGGATCGTACCTTCCGTTGCTACCTTTTCTAACATGCCACCCTACCACGTGTTAACATTTACCCTCGTTTCGGAGAAATGAACAAACGACGAGAAAAGTAATAAAGCTACGGCTAGGGTCGAAGAAATTCTGAAATACCATGACCGAGCAGGGGATTCGCAATGCGAAGCGCAATCGAGTTTTACGATTTTTTTCACCGACTCCAATATCGATCGAGGCACTCGAGAGGACTGTCGAGTTCCGGTACGTTTTACGAAATTTATTTCTGTCCCGTGATTCGCTAATATTGTCGTATATGTTTATGACGTAACAGCTAGACAAATAAAAAATTCTCCGCGTACCAAAGAAGTTTCGTCGAAATCATTTGCTTACGGTTTTCTCGTTAAAAACGGACATCGCAAGATTAATTCATCGTTTACGAAATCAAGGAGCGAATCGCTCACGTTCTCCTGAATCTGACAAGCGAACAAATAGGATACGAATAATTCGTATTTCATCGTAACGTTGTATGTAAACCCGTCAGTTTTTACGGAGCACATTAATTTTAAACTTTCCAAGTGCGCTATTAGTTATCCGATGTTTTTCGTTCGGGTCGTTTTGTCGTTCCGTTCCGAATCAAAAGCAGACCCACCCACTAAGAACGGAACGTATCCGAATGCATTTTAACGAAACATTAATCGAATATACACGGCAACTCGTAATGGGAGATATTACGCGTACAAACTGTGCCGGTTATTCGACAACACACGACGAGACCATAATTGAAATTAAAATGATAATTTAATTGTAATCTCTCATCGTCGACGTGGCGAAACATCAGCTAGAATAGACTTTGTTAATATCTACGTGAAAGCAACTAGAATCATCGTAACGGACCAGTCGTTGGAAACTCGAGTAGAGCTTTGAACATTAAACGAAACGAAAAGAAACGTATCACTTCTCGACAAGATTCGTGAAGGAAAAAGATGAGTATTTCGATCGATCCAATTAAACGTTTCATTTGCAGAAATTCGCGCTATACTCCGGGAAAAGCAAATTATCTGCACGATGAAGCACAGTTTCCAACAGAACGATCGTCTCGCGCTCGCAGAAACACTGCGCCTACGAATAGCTTCGACCTGCAGGTGACGTTAATTCTCAGCTTCTACAGACGAAGCGAAACAAACTCGATTGTACGTGTTCCTTGGAGTACACACCTGCAATCTATTTCACGTGGTGCAACCGTCATCCATGCGTGCCACAAAAGACAAAGCTTTAAACGATTTTAATTCCACGGTCCTTGTCTCGGGTGGATGTTCAGAATTCTCGAGCCTTCCAACTGCTCGTTACGAGAAGCGAGAAACGGTTGTAATTGTTGAAGCAATAAACGGGTCTACCGCGTACCGAGCGACACGATGACTAAACTCACCGTCGGTGAAATTGAATTTTAACATTGTTCTTCTAAGTTGAGAGATTAAATTCGAGAATGATCCAGTATCGTTCCTCGCGATTTCAAGAAAAAAAATGAACGACAAACGTAGCTAGGGGAACGAGCGTGTGTTCGCGACCACGATACGAACGCCGAGTTTAAAAAGATTCCTCGGAATAATTGTGACTAGTCCTTAGACAAAATCGCTTTACGTGGCGGCATTGTCTACCGTTAATTGCATTTCGAGAACCAACGCGCGGAACATAGTTGTTTCCGGAAACAAGAAGCTCTAGGACTTTCCTGGGATAAAGTCTAAAGGAGAATTAAAGGTGAACGGTCTGAGAATTGTGTAACCAGTTCCAACAGGAACGACCAAATATGAACGGGTTTAAGTATGGTTGGATAATTACCACAAAAGCTTTGTGCGTCTTGGTATTTATTTTCGTATAGATAGTCGCTCGAAATGAGTTTCTTGGTAAATAAGTAAAACAGAGTAACGCGTTAAAAAAACAAAATAATAATAATACGACACTTCGTGCGATATCTCGAATACCAATTACGATCTCCGAGATGTTTGCAATCGAGATGACCAACGATACGTTAAAAAAAAAACGCTTCAAAAAAAATAAAAGAACCTATTACAACTGGTTGATGGATGAACGATAAAAAAAAAAAGGGTGATAGTACATTTAATTAAAAACATTCAGAATTTATGGACAATAACTTGGGCGGGACGAGTCCTGGTCCTGGTCCTTACCTACGAATCTCATCTCGACGTCCATTAACATTTTAATTTCCCCGACAATTCTTCAGACAGCTCTGCGGCGGCAAATGTTTCGCGCGAGTGCAACAGAGGGGAAAAAAAAATTCAATTTAAAGATAAAATGCAGGTGAACGAAGAAAAAAGAATACGTATTACGGCCGAGACGTTTGTAACCTCGACGGACGATGCTTTATCACTGTGTCGCGCGAGCAAAGAACCGCAAGGACGACGATAAAAGTAGATTTGATTAGGGGAGCTAGAATTCTAGGGTATACACCGTCAGTTTATTTCCTTTCCGACTTTCGACGCTGCAGATACTACGCGGTTCTGTTGTAATTAAGACTGAACTAAATTTTTGAAAATAAATACAAGAACACATAAATAGTCTCGTTCGTACTGAATAAAAGTTAACAACGATTTTACACTTTCCTATCTCATAACTTTCACTTAGCAACGAAACGGTTAAACAGTTATATCCCGTAGACCCGCAAAATAGAACAGCAATCTCGATGAAAGGGACCTTTGAATGCAAACGCGGAGACGCATTTGAACGAGCCGTTTACGTTGAACGATTAAAAAGCAAAAGCACACGACGCGGTATGTATAGAGAAAAGAAAAAAAGGAAAGAGTATAGGAAAAAAAGTTGCGAACATCGGTTACGCGTTTACCGAGTACCACCGCCACCGAAAGCTTCGGCTGGACTGTAATGATCGTGGAAGGTTAATGGGCTTACCGAAAATTGATGGTCTCTGTGCAGGGTCGCATGAAATACGTGCACCGCGAACTTTTTCCCTCGCCAGGCTCAGCTTTCACCATACACCTTCTCCTACATTCCCTTTTTCTCCTCGACCGACGATCGTCGAGCGTGATTTTTCCTAAAAATATTCGCGACGCCATGTGCACCCTACGAGCTCGACCACCCTTCTTCCCTTTTTCCTTCCCTTCCTTCCTTCCTTCCTTCCTTCCTTCCTTCCCTTGCGTTCACCTTCTTTCGATTGCTCAAACCTTCACGAACTCGAACCATCGTGAAAATTGATTTGCCTTTTTTCCGAAGATCGGTGATATCGAATTTACACGAGCAACCAAAAGATTTTCATTCACTCGAAGAAAGTTTTCCCCGCTGCTCTCTCTCTTGTTCGATACCAGCCTGAAGATCGATCGTTTCGAACCTCCGTACCTTATCCGCTCTCTTCCATCAGCTCCTATTAACGAATCGAGAGAGAAACCAGTATTTCTATTCCCAGATTCGAGACAACATGGCCGCAGAAGGTATCGAACCACTGGAAGAGGAGATTCCGCACGAGGACATAATCGGTCGAGATTACTGCCGTTACAGCATAAAACGACCGATGGTACCATAGCCATTACGAATCAGCTACTAGTATAGCCGGAGATTGAAATAGAAGGAAGGGAAAGTGATTCGGCTAGGAGTCGAATAATCGTCGCAACAACGATGACGATACTTATCTTTAGAAGTGTTCCCACTCGTACATCCTTGCGTTCGCAAAGGACGAGTCGAACATTTCAACTTTTCTCCCTTTTCGACTCTCAGCCGCGTACGTAAGTAGATAGGTAAACTCGATTTCCTTCGAAGATACCCGAATAGCGAGACGCGACCGTTCGCGGACAATGTCAAGCGAACCAACAGACGAACAATCGTGCTTCATCGCGATGAAACGACGTGGTTGTTCCTTCGCAGAGGAATGATAGATTTTTACGATACTCGTGACAATGGAAGCGTGCATAAAAAAAAAAAAGAAAAAGAAAAAAAATAAGACTTGTTTCGTATCGATCAATTTAACGACCATTCGTGTGCAAGTAGTCGAAATCAACGAAGCATCAGCCTCGTGAGTATATCCTAACATTTCAAACATTACTAATACCCGAAATAAATCGACGACGAATCGAAATATGGTCGTTGTTCAACCGAACAAGTTACCTGTTTTTTTTTTCCAACAATTCCATCCTTCTTCCCCCGCAAGTATATCAAAAGGTGATCGGAAGACTCTTAGCGTCAGGTGAACAGAAGAACGAAATCGAAGATGAACGTCGATGCGGTTCAAGTAGATCAGGGAAGTAAACGTGCTGCTGTAAATCGAGTGCATCGATTCGCCAATTTACAAGTAACAAAGGGCAGCGGTCGTTGGTGATTCACACAGCGTGTAGGAAGCAATCAAGTGCAAAGCACACGTTGAAATCGTAAACGTGGCTTGGTTTATTGGCATTTCGAAATCGTACGTGCTGTAAATTTTGACCGGGGCTTGATTAGATTGTCGTTCCACGGATTTGATAATGGCTGATTACCTATCAATCGAATAAATCAATCGTTCTCCCCTCCTGGTACAAAATTTGACGCAACGCGACACGCCCGACCATACGACAATCGACGGACCGAAGTTTGTATCCGAGCAATGTTTGCTGGACTCTGTGTGTTATTTTCTTCTTTTCACAGTAAACGCGTGTTGTTATTATTATATCGTAACTGAAACGCAACCGCGTTCGTATCTCGCTCGGTTAATTTTAGATTGCATTATATCTTGGATGGTGAAGTCAATTTTTTTAATGAAAATACAAAGTTGGACAGTTTGGGAAGAAAAGTTTCAATCTGATTCGCGTTTCTCAGATAACAAGTTTTCACTCTTTAATCGTTTAAAAGTGTCCGATCGAAAGGGTCGCACAAAATTTCAAGAGGAAAAAGAAAAAGGACGCTCTGGAAAGACGACGAAGAAACGAGACTCGAGGAACAGCGACCGTTCAGCGATAATTAATTTCTCGCCATTGGTAGATCCTTAACGAGCTCATTAAAAAGTTTTGACACGTTTAGACCTGGATTCCACTGTGCAAAAACCATTCGAGCTTCTTCTCTCGACAGGCAGAGACTGAACGAGCAGTCGGCTTCTTCGACCGACCTTCTGTTGCAAACAAACCGTGTCCCTTTGCTCTGTTCTTTCATTCTTTTTTCCCCTAGTATCGTTTTCCCATAGATTTTCTTTGACTCTAATTTTCATCCGGTAATATTGACCCTTTGTCGATAGCTCCTTGCAGCGGTAAATGGGAGGGAAGGCGAAAAAAAAATTGGAATAAAATAAGAAACCAAGGGAAAGAAAAATATCCAGAATAGGCGAAGGGATGGAAAAAGATGAAGAAAAATCTCGAAGAGCACCGAGAAAGTGGAAGTTTAGAGATATCAAGCAAGTTTATAGTAAAAACTCGACTCGATAAATTTGATCCTTTAACACGACTTGCCACGTATGATACAAAACCAACGAGTTAAATCTCGTTGCGCGGTTTAAGAAATTCGGAGAAAGATACTTTTCAGCTGCGCCAGACTCGGTTTAGAGACACGATTACAATGATCGGGTAGAAGAATTCCAAACAACTCGAAAACTGTCGCTGAATCATAAGTTACGGACAGGATCCTCGTGTGTGAAACATTACAGCCACCCTAGTCATGGACGAGGGACGTTAAAGAATTCTCCATCCCGAAAAGCAGGGTCGAAAGAAAGTTCACTGAACCAGTCACGTGTATCGAACGGGGCGAAATCAAATATCGGTGGCCTAAATTTTGCCCCTCGAGCCGTAGGAAGATGAAGCGTCGAGTGGAAGAGGCAGAGCGATGACGGTAGGTAAGAGAAAAAGGCGTCGGTTGGATTATGACAGCAAATAGCTAGGGAATTAACGATATGTTTTTACGGAATCCGCTGCACCGACGATCTTACTTTCGGCTTATGCAATCAAGAATCAAATATCGGTCGACAGGTTGATCGTATCTCGTTTTAGGAAGGACGGTTTTACGATTCGGTCAATCGTAAAGCCTGATAGTCAGCCCTATCCAGATCCGGGTAGCAAGACAACTGACCTCCGTGGAAAACCATTTCCAGGCACCATACCAGAAGACCCGAGCAACGTTTGACAGAATCTCTCGGTTCGTGAATATTATATCGCGACCGTGATTGAATCAATGCGGAGACGGAGAAATCCGATTTGATTCGACCGGTCGAACGAGCGTTGGATTACTTCGTCCTACCAACTTCGTGCCACCGTTCCTACTATCGCTTGAAAAATTCCAGGGACTTCTTCTTTTATGTATACCTTTATTCAGGATTCACTTTATCCTACAATCTGCCACCCCATTTTCCAGTCCTCGGATTTTTGTCGGCCGTCAAATCGCCACGAGGCGTGAATTATCAAAACCGTGCGTTTGTTTCACATAATGTTTCTCTCCCCTATTCCCGAGATGTTCGAACCGAACATCGTTCCAGAAGTTATTTATCCCTGACGATCACGCGGGAAGGTACGAAACTGACAACCGTATAAAATATGTACTTGGCAAGAGCCTTTGAGGATTAAGATCCTTTGTGCGCTGCAGCCTTAAAATTGCCATGGATTTTATTTCATCTGTATCCGTACAAAGAGTAAACTGTTCATCTATTTTTCCTTTTATAATATTCTAGACTTCGCATTACGATAGTCATTTTTAATTTTATAAAAATTCATACGAAAGAACAATCAGACAAAAATGAGGGCTCTTTGAGAAATATCTTTTGTTTCTCCAAACGTCGGCCGAGCCAAGATAATAGGAGTAAAATTATTTTTGAATACACGGCCAGCGGTTTGGAATTAACTTGCTAAGTTATAATCGGTGCTCCCTTTTTGTTGTTCCGCGACTATGCAGCAAGGTAAGCTCGTCTGGAGTGCGGATTCAGGAAACAAAAGTGTCGGCCATTGAATAAATTACGAAGTAAATGAAACGTAAATTCAGCAATGCCGCTGGTAACACGGTAGCAGCATTAGCACACAAATTAAATGGAAAAATTTATCTGGTTCGTAATATTTCCAGCAATGTCACTCAAGACATTGCGACATCGTCAAGGTATCCTATCGTCGTTGCAACGTGAAAAATATTTTTTACGAATATCAACTGATAAAAAAAAAAAAGAAAAAAAGAAAAAAACGACACTTACCGAATTTCAATTTTC
>SMSQ01024942.1:87571-103701 GCA_019453375.1 Ctenoplectra terminalis | reverse complement strand
CAATTTTTTGAACGAGCAATGACTTTGCTACGGGTACCTTTTGCTATTTCCTGCTTTATTAAGTGCGAAACGGTCTTAAAAAGCGATCGAAAAGACGATTATAGGAAAAAGGTAAAGAAAACCAAACAAGCAGCCGCGTGTAAAATAACCGGTGCTCTTTTGGTAAATTTTTCATGCGAGATCGAATACGGCGTGAACGGCGTACAGGGTATGGTGGCTTTAATAATTCAAAACAGATCAACTGTGTGAAGTCTGGTGCTCGCAAGATAAGCAACACAGAATCCTAATAATGGTTGACGGGGTATTTTTGAAACGATGCTTTCTTGCGCACTGACTTCCAACGTAAAATGCAAATATTTCTCTGTTTCTCGACATCAAACTGCGTTGCGCGAGAAATATTAACGGTACAATGACGTGGCTGTAAAAATTCCAAGTTTAACGATACCCAGAAGCGCGTTAAAGCCACCTTCGTACAAGGGTTAGTGTGTGCTCGATGCCATGGTAACTAGTAACGCGATACTACTCTTTTCACCGTTAGAGCATCCGGCAACGTAAACAAAGCTTGTCACGTCGTATACAATGAACCAACAACAAATTTAAATATACGAAAAAGTTACGCACAAAAAAGAAATAAAATAAAATAAAATAAAATAAAAATAAAAACAAAAACAATTCACGTAAGGTTTTAGGACATGCTTAAAATCCTGTTCGAGTATGGAAATCGTTTAGAAAGAAAAAGGGATTCTCTGTGCTCGAGATAAGAAACAAGCGAACGAACTCAAGAATACCGAGAAACGTCAGCTGCGTATCGAAATAGGGAAGCTTTCCACCGGCAGAACATTCGCATCTGACTTCGCATACAAATACTGTTACAGTCTACGACCAATGGCGGATTCGGATCGCTTTTTTTGTTTAACCTTCCTGCAATTGCACGAAATAGGAAGCGCACCTAGAAGCTACTATAAAATCGAAGATACCGAAGCAAAGAGTTCATATACCAGCCACGAAACAAACACGAAACTTGTACTCGACTAACAACAAATCGTTCGGGTACAAGAGGAACGAGCATCGATAAATATTCCCCGGTTCCATCGGCGGAACTCGCCATAAATTTTCGCGACAAAAATTACAAACGAAGGTGAAGGACGCGCGCGTCCGCATTGGACGTAACCATCGCGCGATAAATTCGCATAACTCAAATGTGACGCACGATTTATCACACGTGCTCGCGGCCTACGGTTTCCGGGAGGCCTGACGGATGGCAACGACGCCATTCGTTTCGCGGCTTGGCGGCCCTGCGTTTCCGGTGCACCACGGGTATTTCGCGAAAAAGACGAAGCGTCGGATAAAATCGATCGTAATAGCCCGTTGCAGGATATTGCAAATTTCTTCGGCATCGCAGCGCGATAAAGCCCTTTACGATCAAGGGTCGCAGCTATTATCGCGTCTACGGCTCACTAAGCTTGCCTTTTACTCGGCAATAAAGTCGCTTGGCCCGATCCTTGTGCAACGAGTTTTCTTTTTTAAAAGAGACCTGTACGACAATAGAGAAGACTTTTCCACGACAAAAGCTTCGATTCCTAGACCGGATTGGAAGGAATACTATCGAAACGGAATTTATCCTGCAGCATCATATCTGTACGCTGCTACGGGAAGAATCTATTCAACCTCGACGTGGAAATTAAGCGTCCTCGCGCAACCAATTTGCGGTTCCATTTAGGATCCGCTCGGAGCTGGCATCTGGTCGAAATCGAACAACTCCATTGGGCTTAAATAAAGTCTGACCGAGGCATCCATGCGAAAGTAACCGATCAGCACCCGAGGGACCGTTCGGGTGAATGGAATTAAGGGAGAACCGAATTTACGACGCTTACGGAAACGATCGTGACAGCTGCACAAATTACGACTACCGATATACCCGAAAAAAGTGAAACTTTTAAACAGTCGCGTCGATTCGACGGAAGGAAAGGTCAGTAAAGTTAGATAGAAAATTACGAAATTGCTAGAAACAAGAACGTAAGAGAAGGTGGGTACGGTTCGGCCGCAGAGCCGCAAGTGGCGTGAGATCGCGGACACGAAAGTTGATCGGTCGTAAAACGAGCTTAAATCCCACTAGCGTTGCTTTTTCCCCAGCCATAGAAACCAGTTCAAATGTACAGGAGGGAGATGATAGAGAGAGTGAGAAATAGAGAAAAAGAGAAAGAAGTTGTGGGAATCATTGCCATGGGAGGGATCGTAAGCTAGGATCTATGAGGAAGACAGTTTTGTCAGCGCGATTTCCTCACGAATTGATACGCGAACGCGTACGTATTTCCGAGGATATAAAGGATATAAAGGATATAAAGGATATATTCTCAAGATACCATAGAAAATATAAACCTCCTAATAAAAAATTACTAAACAGAGTAGCTTGAAAGGAGCAACGCAGCTGCGCTAACAACAACAGCAACCTCGGGGTCGCCATTCCTTGCCAACATCTTCGCCGCTACTTTTCCGACTTGGCAACACGATGGAATTGCAAAACACACCCTCTTCCACTTCACAGCGTAGTGGAATCATCGGGAGCATTGATTTCCGCCATCCAGTTAACCCAGCATAAATATTCATCTGTTTATGGATAAATATTTCTACGATGTTATACCTCTGGGACTCGAGCAACTTCGCCCAACGCTTCGCAATCGACCAACCTTGATTTAATGCTTCATATACCGACATTGATGCGAACTGGTACCAACACAGATTCTTAAGGGTGGAACGCGAATGTAATTGGTCTTCGATTACAAAAGAAAAACGATTCGCAACAGGTCGAACGCTTTGAAAATGTGTAGCGGAAGGGCGGCACCGAAAATGACCGTCTTGATTTACACGAAGGTTGTAGCGTCGTGAAATTTCAAGCTGGAGAGCTCGAGGCGTAAGGAAGTCTGTTGCATAAAATTTCATCGGACCCATCGACATAGGCGCGATGCAATTTTTATTCGACCTATTTTTTTCCGTGAAAGTAACACCGATATAAATCGAGACGATAATGTTGCGAATTTCTTGTTCCGCGCGATTGAAGAATACGAGGATAAGTAGAATGGGTACGTTGAGAAGCTTCTTACCGAGCTTGGCTTTCATGTCCGCCTTTTCGGACGCCTTCCTTCCAGGCTTGCGTCCCCTCTTACCCCCCTCTTTCCGATCACCGCGAGATCCCTCCTGCAACGAAAAAGAATCACATGATTTAATACATTTGGAAAGACTGTAAAAATTGTGCAAAGCTCGAGCAATGATCGTGAAAAATTACAAAGCGCATTAAAAACCAAACAAAGTAGACAAATGTTACGACACCTATGAAATTTCTGTCGGAAATCTTGAGTCGTAACATAGGAATGCAACAGCACCGAAAGGGATAGTTAAGACGATGGAATATCTGTCTAATCCGTTGTTTCTTCCCGATTAATGTCTGAAACGAGTTGGTTCAAACTCGCGGAGAACAACGACCAACGTTTACTGTTAAAAAGCTTCGACGCGAAGCCTCTATCGAAGCTATCCTCAACGCATCACGGACATTTATCGTCAATCGAATCATTTTCGTTCTTAAGATTAACGATATCGACAAATAACGCGCGCTGTCGTCGCGAAAAACTCCAGACGACGCCTCTTTTTTCCCCGTCGTTACCCGCTTAACTTTCCAACGTGCCATCGGCGCGTATAGACCGTTTCGTAAATCGAAAGACGCAGTTGCCGCCCCTTTTATCGCTACTCCAAGTCGAACCTGTTTAAAAAGAACCATCGTTGGGAGGTCGGTTGTCTGGCAGGTAAAAAAGACTACGATCTTAGGGGTTGAGTCGAAGAGTCGATCCCCGTGCCCTTTCGAGAGATAAAGGAGGCGGACAAGCGAATATAACACACGCAAGGTAGGTGTGTCTCTACGCGGCAACCCCACACGACCTGTTAAAATTTACACGTCCCTGGAGCACGGTTGTTGCGACGAGCAGAGCCGGCCGCAGGCTCAGCTATGCATGTACTCACGGGTGACAAAATACAAATTCAGCCCCCTTTTAGGGAAGCTGTTTACCTTCGGCCCTATCCTTTCCTCTCAATCCTATCTGGTATTAAATCTCCTCGAATCCTCTTTCTTTCCCTCGACCGCTTCCGACTTCTTTGCCCACTTCTCACCCTCAACCTCCTCGTCTCGACTCGTTTATCTCCCTTTCGCTTCGAAGCTCTTCACCCTTTTACATCCTTCTTTCACCCTCTCGACTGTGACTCTTCGCGGGCGGGTCTTTGTGGGTAGAAAATGGAATTGATGTTCCTCGATGAACAGAGAGATACAGGAAACGAGCAGAGTGCAGAGCAAGAGAACGAGCTCGCGTAAGGATCGGCCGTACGTGTGCACGGAACCTATCGCGAGGCCCGCCTTAAAGCCAAGAATATAATTAACTCACGCGTCGGATGATGTCAGAAAGTAGACAGACGCAAAACACGAGACGATTAAATTGGAAGAGTAGGAGAAGATCGCTTTTTCGCTACTTTTGGGCGCTATTCGAGTCACGATTCACCAGACGACGCACTTACACCCTACCCCGGAAGGGTAGAAACCTGTCAAACCTCTTCGCTGATAGTGACACCTCTGTCGATTTCCTGGTTGCCCCTATCGAAAGCGGCGTGCTACCTTCACCATCATCCCTGCGCCTGACAATTGCACTCGGATTCCTGACGTGTATCCGATCATCGAGAGGAAGGATTCGCCAGTTTCCGGGCTTCATCCATCACTTGCTAAAATCTCCCGTCCATTCGATTCAACGTTACACAGGTATACTTAACGCTTTCTTCGAAAAATTCTTACCGATCGATTATTATTTTTAACCTTTTCTGGGATGTTGTTACAACACTGCCTAAGACGCACGCACACGATTGCTTTTGAGTAATATAATTGGGAACATGTTCGAGTCGATGGTGATCTACTCAAACCAATAAAAGACCCTTCTTTCGTCCGTTTGCGGCAGGTTACGTTTTGAAAAATCGCGAAGATTACAGACGAGAGAGAAATCGCATCTACACGGTCTAGCCGGATACTCGGCGGTACACGCAGTAGCAGCGCAGCAGAAACCGGAAGCTTGTAAACCACACGGTACACAATCGAGCACAGAGGCTTTGTAGTTTCGCAGTTCGCCGGCCGATTCCCTCTTACGCGTATTTCTCGAGCGTAAAGGCCGGGTTACGCGGCTCGCTTCGTGCCAAGGCTCTCTGTTCCGCGTGAAGCGTGATTTAATCTAGCGACGTGAACGCACGACTCGTCGCCACGACACGTATACGCGCCAGAGTTTATACGTATAACCGAACGACCGATACGTGACCAGTGATCGCGTCAAAGGCGATCTCGCACCCTATTTGGACGCGTTAAAGAACCAGTCGAACACCGAACGATTCATACTTTCGTCGCTGATAAATCAATTTTATTGTTTCGTAACGGTCAGTCGCGCGGTTGTATTTTATTTAAGCGTGTAGTTGGGTCTTTAAAATTTTTTACTTCAATTTTGAATTTCAACGAAACGATTAACGTTGATCGCACCTGTACGTTATCAAACTTTCGCTCGCTCAATTTCTACCCCTAATTTCAACGCTAACAGAAAGTGACGGAGAGAATAAGTTGCACCGTCGCCTTATAATTAAGTATAATTCGGCTAAAGTACGCGAAAACCAATTTAAACTGCTCAAAGAACGGTTCACCCAACGAACCAAATCCAAATCGAATCTGTAGACGTATGCAGAATCACGCCTACCATTATTTCAAGATTACGCTGCTATGCCAGAAACTTTATCCATCTCCCGTTTCCGCGAATCGCTTTCTCGGACAGAGAACGGAACAGTAATTACGCGTACGCGCAAGGACGAATTTATATGGAAACCAGAGAATAAGTATAGCGTTCTATCCGACTTGCTGGAAGTTTCGCGGGTGAAAGCTCGCCAAGTTCGTTTCACGCGAAGACAAATTTAAAATATAAATAATTTCCGGTCGGTGCCTATGGGCAAGCATCATCCTGCCATTTGATTATACGCGAATCAAAATTCTCCGCGTTGCCCGGTAAAGTTTGATTCGCCCTGATGAAATATTTGCGTACCTCGACTCGCACCCCTCCGTTCGAATCGATTCATTTTGTTCGAGCCTTTTCGTTGTAAAACGTAACGTTTGACTGGTTGGTTTGAACGAGAAATAAAATTTTGGTCTCAAATAGATTATAAATAATAAAATAAACGTATGCTCCCTTGCGAGATCAACGATACTAAAAACTTCACTACCGTGTAAATTTGTCCAAAGAATTTCTCGAAATTATGTCATCGTGGTTCGTTCAAAACCCACGAATAAAAATACCATTCGTTAACTTCCCACTCTCTTCCTTCTGCTCGATGGAACAACGTTCGGACGATCATCTCTCAAGTCGAAAGTCTTTAATTATAAAGGGTAGGGGAACCATCTTCGGTCCATCTCACCCTCTTGCCTCGTCCTCGGTTCCGTCTCTTTTCCACGAGATGTTCCTCTAGACTACTCTAAAATTTCACGGAAAGAATTCGTCGTTCAATTAATTTTCATTATTAACGGAATTACACTCCGAGTCCCTTAGCGAGACTCTCTTAAACGCATTAGCCACCTTTCTACCCCTAGTTTCCTTTATTACGCCAAAATCTTCCAGCCACCTTCCACCCATCTTCCATCCGGTTTCTCACTGTTTTACTTTCCAACTGCTCCCGTCTATTTTGATTCCGAATAACCCCCGGCTCTTCCTGCTTTTTCCTTTCTCGTCCCTTCATCGTTCTCCGCGAACACGCCAACCTCGACGTCGCGATCTCGTTAACACGGCTAATTTTAAACGCTTTGTACCTCGTAATATCGTATCGAAAATTGACCAAAGTCATTGCCGCACCTTTCGGCGCCAAGCGATCGTTCTCGTCCGTAACGTAGGATGAGTCACGGAGAGAAATAAAACGAGGCTCGAATTTTCATACATGTACAAAACGCAGTCGATGCTAGTGTAACTTTATGTCTTACAGGCAACCATATCAACGTCGAAGCTTCGTCAATCTTACTCTTGGCGAAATAGGGATAAAGATTACCGCGAGGTTGAATTATTCAGTAGACGAGGCAGAGTTAGACGAAATCCTCTTACGCTCGTTCGCGATTCCGACGGAAATTCATAACAACGTTTACACGAGAGGAAACACCTGAAAATCATCGCGAATTGCATCTCTTTTTATTTTCAAGTAACTATTCGTATACGTTCAACCTTTGATTCTTTCGGTCCAACCATTTTGAAATTACATTCGCCTTATTCGAAACTTGAACGAGAAAATCGAGGTATCCAACGAGAACGTTTCTTTGTTCGAGGAAACGACCAACGTTGTTTGTACCAAAAATTGTCAAATACGATAGACAAGGTGCGTTGTCGCAAGCTGTTGATAAAAATCAATATCGGTCTATAATTGAACGACTCCAACGACCGTCGTATATTTCGAATTCGTAATATTACAAAGAACGCTCGTCACGTTCGACATAGTTACGACTCTCGCTTGTAAAACCCGAAGCATCGAGTGAACATGCAGCGCAGTTACCGGATCCACCGAGCGCACAACCTTATTATTACCTCCGTTCGCCGAAGGTTGCCACGATCCTCCGACGCTCTTTCAGCGTTGACCTAGAAAGTGAATCTCGCAAGTGGAAACAGCGACATGGACGAGGGCTATGCGAATGGAACAAAGTTTAACCTTATGAAAATAAATATAGCATGCAAATTACGATGCATTACGAGTATTACTCTCGCGATCTGATCCAAGCGTTGTTTACGCTGTATAATTTTTTTTTTTTCCAATTATTCTCAATGCCATCGAGTTCTCTATTGATTCCAAAAACGAATTTACGTACGATTATAAAATCCAAGGATAAAATTGTGGATGATGCGGACTATGTTCGAGTGAGAAATAAAAAAAAAGAAAAAAAAAAACGCAGACGGAAACGACGCGACGCGACACTGAATCGCGCGTAAAAGCCTCCTTGGATCTTTCCATGTCATTGTTCACTAGAGAACTAATGCGACCGGATGAGAGACGAAGAAAGAGGTAGTGGAGAAGGAAGCCTCGTAATTTTCCAAGCGCGCCACCAACGCTGCTACGTAACAATGAACGAGGGAGGTTACGCGAATACAATGGCAAAGCGCCACGGCGAGATCATCGTACCTCCGACGAAAATCCCGTAAATTCAACGGCGGGCGCGTGTCGGCTCGTTTCCCGCGTTAAATTCGGGACCACCGAACCAACTTTTTGTTCGCGACCGAGTAGATCTATCGCGGTGAACTTTCTGTCGTCGTTATTGCTACTTTTCTGTTCGATCGATCCCGGGAAAATTTTAAATCGATAACAAGGTCGAAATACTCCGCGTCGTCCGATCAAAAAATTATTTGGTCCTCGAGTTTGTTCGATTTTCTCTCGTCACGAGTAAGAAGGTTTCGCGATACGAAAGTCGAGAAAATACGAACTTGAGCTCGTATCGATAAGCAGCCGTCAGAAGAGATTTACGAATCGAGAAACATCTGTCGTGACGATATTGGCGTTCGTCACGGTTCAATTGCTTCGCAAACATATCGAGATCTGGATAAAATGGAAACAGTAGTCGCGAGATTTTCCTTCGAAATATCTTCCACCTACTAAGATTCATCTCCTAACGATTGAACTAGAAAACGCTCAAGGATCTATGACGTCGCCATCTTCTTGAAACCCTATCGGTATCGACCTACTTTAAACGAACCTATTTTAAAGCGAAGTACTTTACTCCTTTTAGGTAGCTGAGAACTTTCTAAACGCGAATCTTTTGGTCTAATTGCGGTTCGGGGCTCCGTACTCGCCAAGTTCTCCGCAACCACGAAATGCAAATCTTCCGGCCGCGACAGATTTATACAGATTGCAACGGTAAATAATTCGAAGTATGCGAGCTACGTTATGAAAATTGCGCTGTTCATTCGGTCCCTTTAATACGGCCAATAGCAAAGAACAGCGTTTCTCTTGCCAAGAATTTGGTTTCCGGTGTATCCCTTACCCTTCCGCTGTCTCGATTCTGACGATACACGCCGCTTTCGTAAACGCGATTCAATAGTTATCAGCAGCGTGAGTAAACAAGGAGACTCCTCGTATCGAGTTTCGCGTATCGAGCCAGCACGTTCAAATCCGAAAAGTGTTTGCAAACACGCTCCGTATCGGAATGTAAATTTCGAGAATGGTTACAGCAACAAAGGAATACCGATGGAAAATGTCGACGCGTTCCATTTATTTGACGAAGTAATCACGAGGAACGGAGCAACCTAATTTTCTCGATGCAGCGCGATAAAAGGGGGAACGGTTTCATCAATTGAATCGAAAGAAATGGAAACAACGATTTATTTCGATTAAATCGAATCCAATTGGATTCGAACAACTCATAATTACAGAATTACATCTCGAAACGAAGAAATAACCTTCTATTTGGGTAAGGTGAAAAAAATGTTGAAACATCCTGAAAACTGAAACACCCGAGTAGGTTACGTTGGATCGAATTTTTATCGGCCGCGACGATTCGAGCTTGGCTTCAATTTTATGCGGGTCGTGTAAAAAAAATTTAAGCGATTTCGAAGCGCAAACGCGTATACCTTAGGAGTGGCGATATACGATGCAGAGTAGAATCGTCTCCCCTTATATTTGTATCTACGTAGATCCAAAAAATTTTCCTAGCAACAGATGCGTAACGTTCAACTGCGTCGTAGCGTCGCGTGTGGGCGACCGAGTTTAACGGTAGCCAGGCCTGATCGACCGGCATTTTAAACGTAACGTCGTCGAAATTGATCCCACGAGAATCGTGGAATTTAAAACGTTTCGCGCGCCCGAGTATCTACATTCTCTGGGTGTACCGGCGAAAAAACATGTGTACGTATTATCGACTGAACAGGGACAGAATCAACAGGGTATCGTTCGGAAATGGTGTGATTTGTAACGCGCTTTCAAAACGGAGCTAATTTCCTTGCTGACTCGAGGAAAAAGAGCGTCAGGATACGTAGGTAGTAAAGACACTCTAAAAGATTAGGAAGAAAAGGAAAAGCGTATAAAATGTGTCTGCGAAAAACTTACCGGTGCTACGCGACGTGCGAGCTGTGTCAACTGCGCAGTTGACGAGCTAAAACGTTGTGTTCAGGGACGTGGTGCTCGATACCGGTGCCCGAACAGTGCAACCGGTAATATTAAACTACAACCGCGACGCGTATCGGCGATTTACAGAATCATACACGACTGATTTAAAAACTACTCGTACCCGCGACCAAATTGCGCGCTCTATTTTTCGAACGCGCCGATTGAATCGATAGGATCGAGACGCGTGTCCTCTCGACTCGTGGTCGCCTGTGAATAACCTGCGATAAGTAGCTTTTAATATTTGTTCGTGAATTGCAATGAATTTAATTAGGAATAACGTTATATACATTCCCGTTCGATCGAACGCTCAACGGAATGTACTTGCCCCGTGTAAGTTTAATGCTCGGCTGTTTTGAGCGAGCTACTGTAACGGTAAATATGTAACTATTCTCAAATTAGTTTAATCGCTTCTTTTTCGTTGCATCGAGGTATCAGAGATGACAACTGTAACTTATGATAACAACAATTACGATGTACAGTCATCGATGCATGAACAAGTTGAAGTCCCTAACATGGTACGATCTCAACTCTTAAACAGATAAGACAACAAGATATTACTAACCTCGACGAAGTAATTTCCATTTTGTTCGCAAAAGACTGTGGATTTTGAAACATTAATTACACAGGAAACCTGGACGATAACGTTAACAACCGAACGATTCCTTATCAGAAAATGGACTCCACTATAATCCGTGCCTGAAGATCACATGATCCAACTGAACGCAGAAACGTCATCGTGCGACGATCGAAAGAACGAAAACCAAGGACAAGTGGCGCGATCAGTCGGCAAGAATGCGAAACAATGACAACGAACGTCAGCTTTGCTGTACGAATACTAAAAAGAAGGACACACGAGTAAACAGCCACCCTTCGGTCTACTTGCCCCTCTCCGCACGACTCCTTGCCAAAACCATGAATACGAAGGTTCTGACGTCAAACGAAACAATGCCCTTTGTCCGAAATAACAAGCGTTACAGAAAGAACCGATCTTTTGTACGTACAACCTTTTTGCACAACATGGTGTAATCTGTTTAACGCGCGTAATCTTATTGCCACCTTTTCATGGTAGTTTGCATCACACGAGCACGTTGTCACTTCACCGTTTCCTTAAATTGTCGACTCACCGTTTCGTTTTCCGCGATACACATAGGCTCCACCTCCATCGCTTCTGCGGATCTACTTATTTTCGATGTTCCTCGATCGAACCCTTCGTGGTACGCTTCGTTCAATCTTGATTCTGCCCTATCCTCGACACTTTACAACGACAACGTGTGTCTGTTTACAAACACTGCAAGGTCACACGGCAGACCCGCAGACCTCTGACTATCGAGTATTTCGTATTACGTCACGATCACCGATAACAGCGCCACGTACGATCGAATCGTGAAATATTATTAGGACGTATTTCAAAATTAACAGTCAGTAAATAACCAAATAGTAAACGAGATATCGTCAAAGATGACGTATAAGCAAAACAAAAATACAAGATAGACCTGTTATACGATTTAAATTCGTGTCACTCCACCTGGAGGCTCCCACGGATGGGATATAACAGCAGACAACTCAACCAATACATTTTTGTGGCCCAAATTCCCGAGGCTCTATACCTATTACCATTTTCGCGTCACTCACAACTTTACCGACGGTATCTAGAAACAGATTTTAGCGCTCGCTCGGTGAGAATTGTTATTTTTTATCGATCCGATGAATTAATTTTCTTTTATTGCTGGACGATCCTTTTAAAATGGTGTGACTTCGTCACAGAGTTTTTTCACACAGCCATAAATAATAGAGATATTTAAGTACTTTTACTCAAACCTCCCACCCTATGTACGCCAGGCTATTTTAATTTTCGTAACTCCCTAGCTACGTTTAGTTTTAATTCTAATCGCTACGAATACTGTAATCTTATTCTATGCTGAATCGGTAACATTGAGAGTGACGCTAAAATGTTAAGGATCCCGAGATCCTGGACAAAAAATAGCATTGAACGTTAGATCTATTCTGCATCTCGTTTGTGGTTATACTTGGTCCGTACGATTTCTCTGATACATTGCAATATAAATATTTATGAAAGAACAGAAAAGAAAAACAGTTTCTCAAGTATATATATATATGTATAAACTCGAATTCGATGGTTTTAGATAAAATATTTTTGATAGTATACGATTGAACGGTAGCGACCAATAGCATCGTAATATCGAGAGAATTCAATGGTAAATTGCAGGAATACATCTCGAATCTGTTTCGATTGTTCGAAGATCATATTTAAAGTAAAACTATTTCGGAGAAAGAATCTCGAAGCTTAAGTCAGATTGTGACTTAAGCGATATAAATTTTCGCGTGTGGGTCGATTGTTGGAAAGAAGAGTTGGTGGGGATTTAAAGAAACAAACTAAATGGAGCGAGAAAAGCCGAACGTTGCCGATTCATTGCTCGACCGTATTCGGCTTCTGACCCCAACCATACTCGTTGCCGTTCTCGGAAAGTGTTAACGTCGTGTCTGCTCTTTAGTGTTTTCTGTTTTTGTTACTACCGCGTGATTAATTGTACATATTTAAGTGATACGTAATTAGGTACTTTTTATACTCTCCGTTGTGCTATCGAGTATCCGTTGTAAAGAAGAATAAATATGGCAATAACAAGCGATACGATGTATAACACAAGAACCGTCGTTCCGACGTTCATGTCGGCAAACTTGTATTATGATTATAGACCGTATTTTCGAAAAGAAAATCAATTAAATGGTATATTGGAGCATACCGAAATTATGAAACCACAAGTGTCGAATCGACACTCTTGCGATACAGCTATGGAAATTGATGACAACGGATCCGATTATTCTATAGCATCCTGCTGTTCGAATAACGATTCCATGATTCTAGAAGCATCGGTACAAAATCGGTTAAAACTTAACGACAAACAATTTCAACAACAAGCAGTTTACAACACGGACACGCTTCAACGCAGAAACCGGAAACGATGCAATGGTGATCTCAATCCTACGAGTCAACTGAAAAAGTTTCGCAGAGGTAAGAGAGGATTTTTAATTTTATCCTTTGACCTTTTTATCTGTAAAGGATATGCGTACAAAAATATCTGATTTCTCTAATTACGAGAAGGTTGTACGAAACCACGACCTCGTGAATTCATATTCGTATGTGCTTCGAATAGATCTTGTTAGAGGTCGTTGTTTTGGTCTTCTTTACGTTTAAGCGGGAAAATTTTTAAGCGTCGAAAAATATTTGTTACGACAAATCTGTTATACGTATACGTATATCGAATAGTAGGATATAAAAAAAATATATTTTTTACACGCACTGTTGTGAAATTTATTTAACGTCGCTTCAATGCTTCACCGGCTAATAATGAATATTAAAATGTATGAATATTCAATTTCCCCCCGTGTGGGAAAAAGGTTGTATATTTACATGTGACCACAGAGATTTTCGTCCGATCCTGGCATTAAATTTATTTTCAAGCGTAATGCATCCTGTCATCTTCTATACCATGGATAATGGTATGCAATGGAAAGCATGGATGCTAATATTTTTTCATAAACTAATGACACTTAGTAAGTTTGGTCTTTTTTTGATGGTAAGGACACAATTTGCTGACAAAATGGATGGCATAGGAGGTATCCAACTAAATTAGGGGTTAAGGCAATGGGTTTCCTTTCAGAGGCGGTGGTAAGGACCAAGTATACCAAGGTACAGAAAGTACAAAGGACTACGGATCAACCTCTCAGTCTTATGAATCAGAGGCATTACGTGTATTTAATGTCGACAATAATATGAAACGATCCATGATTACGAATAACAACTGTTGGGCAACGGATGATCGTGGTCTATTAAATAATTCGGATCGTAAACAACTATTGTCCAATAGTGGACATAAACCAGTTGAAAACAATATTGAATACGAAAAAATTTTATTCGAAACACATGGGTGCTCTATGTATCAGTTTCATAGATTACAACTGGTCGGTAGCGACTGTACCGAGGCAGAATTTTAAATGGAATAACTCACGATCGTTTCTAATGTTTATATTTTTTGTATTTGTATCGCAAGGCATACATTCTCTATGCACTTACACGTGTCGTTACATTGTATTATATAATAAAAAATAAATACTTACTTTTTTAAGTTACGATTTTTATTCCGATCTAAACAATATGCATTGTAAAAGAAAAAAAAAAAAAAAAAATTATCGAACGATTAATATTCTGAAAAGGATTTAAGTCAACGAATAAACAAGACTTAAAAAGAATTATAATTCCATCTGGCTTTAAAAGATATAATGCTTTTGGTGGCATCGCACATTCCGTTTAGAAAAAAAAAATACGTTAAACGCAAAAGGTATGTTCAGTTATTATACATACAACTAAAGATGCTTTTTAATATAACTCAATATCAAAATGTTATTGCATTGTCTAAATTTCTCTCGTCTTCAGCTTTGGCAGCCAAACTTTCCAAGTCTCCTTCGCCATCGAATCTTGCTTGTGCAGATTCAGTTTGACCAGCTGCCTCGCTTTGACCTTGTTCGTTCTCTTGTTCGGTATCGGGAAGCTAGATAAATGCGTTTAAATGATATTTTTGTATCGTATCAAATAATTCTGGTAACAATAGGTGTTTAAATACCTGTTGATTACCAGAAGACTCGGGTCTTGACTGATCTGCTTCTGCTAGATCTTCGTTGTAGCCTGGTTTGGTGGAAGATGTTAAAGGCAGATCGCTAGCAGAATCAGCAGATGTTCCCTGTACGACATACAAGAAATATGAAGCAGTATTTCCTATCGAAATCTTACAATATGTTATGATTAATAACACTTACCGGCATGTCTAAATGATCTATCAATGGCACGTGTGCAGTAGGAGATGATGAAATTCTCGCTTGAGATGTCGAAATTAATTCCCCTATTGATTGATTTTCTGTACTCATACCTAATATTACATCTACTTCAGAATCTTCATCGCTAGATTGACAACTTTCACTGGCAGTTTGATCAGTTGTTTCATTCTATAAATAGTTAAGAGAAACCCAGGTATAATGTACAATTATTATTTAATATATTTGCTCACAAATACGTGATATACGAACCAATGGATTGCTTAAAGATTGTGTGTCTTGTAAAGCACGTAACGATCTCCATAAACGAGGTCGCAATCTGTGATCTTCACTTATTGCCTTAATTTCCCGTAATATAACAACTAAATAGTCTGGCCGTTTTTTATTCACAGAAATGAGTGAACTTAGCACTTCTTTCATATCGGAGCTATATTGTCAAATTTTATAAAAAAAATTTGGTTCCTTACAATTTTTTTCGAAAAGTAAATAAAAGATAGTTCATCGAGGAAAGTATACCTTAAATTTTGAAGCCAGTTATCATCGTTTATTACAAACGGTAATCGATACGATGAATGTGCTTCTTCCCAAAAATTATCAACCTGTGGTTGAGAAACTTCATTTGTTAAAATATTGCTACGCATAGCAGTATTATCCCGTTCTTGTTGTTGTAAATTTGATTGTAGCTGCAAGTTTGAAGAATATTGTGCATCTACTCCACTTAATGAAGGTAAAGGTATATTATCGGTTCCTTGATCCCGATTGCGCTTGTCTTTCCTTTAGTTAAAATACACGGTATGTTAAAATATGCAATTCGTTTTCGTAGATTTATCATAAATTATATAATTACGTACATAAGGGTAGTATTAACACTTGATATAGTATTTCCAGATGTTGAATTTACGATAGGTCCTGAAGTAGTATCAGACATTGTTTTCGAACTCCCTGATAGTAAGTTTTGTCTGGAATAACTGAAAATGTAAAAACGAGACATGTATTTATCAATTTAATAGTAGAATTATATTCAAGCTATTCATACCATGCTTAAGGAGGTGAAGTGTGTAATACAGTTAAGATGATGGAACACGTTTTTTTTT
>SMSQ01024942.1:60969-77852 GCA_019453375.1 Ctenoplectra terminalis | reverse complement strand
TTTTTTTTTTTTTTTTTTAATTTACTCTCTGATTCGATGATAGGAAGAATATAAAACCTCATTTTGAGAAGGGTGCGGCGTCACGTGTAGCCTATCGATGGATCAACGTAGTTGCCGATTGCAAACACGAAAGGTAGCCTGTACATTGTAAATATATGAACCACCCACACCTTTTCGTGTACGCACCCAATGGGCAAACGATGGGAAGGGCCGCTCTTTGTTACACCATTCTCTTGACTTATCGACTTTTATTCCTAACTCGAAAAACACGGTTGCACCCATAAACCAATTACACGGATCACGCGATTCTTCTTTTTTTTTTTTTTTCCATGATTTGCTACTTTTCATTGGTTCGGCAATGCTTGGCGTCTACACGTGGTTCCGATTCGTCATTCTTGTTTTTCTTCGTAGTATCGTTGTAGCAAATCGATACGCTTTTCCCTCGCACGATTGATCGATATCTAGGATAAAGGAACGTTGCGATTACGAACGGAATTTCCGTAAAATTCAAAACGCGTGAGCGCTGCATCGTTGTCGACGAAGATAGAAAATAGTTCCTCCGAATACGGGGATAGTATCAAAAAACGTGCAGTCGTTCCGTCTGTGAAGATCGATGCATGTGAAAGCACTCTAGAGGATTGACATTTCCACGGATGGCTCTAAAGTCCTTTGCGAGTCCCGACAATCCACTTTTACTAAAGGGCGAACCCTAACGATAACGGGTTTCGGATAAGGATCGGCTATATTTTTGCGACTCGTGACTAGAACCGGTCCGATATCTAATTGTCTCGAATCGATGAAATTCAATTATTCGACGACTCCTTGATCAATTCATTCCTACCATGTCCCTCGATCGATTTATTTCTATTATAAATGCCAGCGTGTTTCTAGCTTCTGTCTTCCTTCTCTTGATATCAGTATTTCCTACATTATGTCATATTATACGTAGGCCTTCGTTTCCCGCGAATAGTTTCACGGAACGTTTTTCTTTGCACGGTATCCGCATTTTATCGAGCAGCACGTTGATTTTTAAACAACACTGCATTAATACTAATAACACGAACGTGTGGTTGTAAAATAAACAGAGCGGTAATGACGTACCTAATGCGTGAATCGCTTTGCGCTTCGCTGTCTAGCGTTGGTCTCCGTATTTAGTTCGCTTTGTGTTTCCGTTCTGTATATACTATTTCGGACGGGATAATATCATTCTGTAATTGTGCATTCCATAGAGCGTAACTCCAGTAATAATCAACGCAAGATTGCGAGATATTTCGGTGAAGCATCAATCCATCGCTACGCTTCATCTCTTTAAGTAGAATGGGTCGCGGTGGTCAGACACAGACCGCGTAATTCACCCCCTGTCGTTCTTACGCGCGGTAAAAAGTATTTCTAACCTTCTTGTACTTCTTGATTTCTGCAACCTAGTGATAATCAATTTTAACAACAATAGCAGATGGAATGATTTTGTTGTCTAATTTGTCGACCAAATGGTGGTTTAGTCCACTCGGGCAAATGGCACGCGCAGAAGATCGTAGGCGGTTAATATCAGTCAGAGGCGAGAGTCGTCGCGTCTAGGTAATAGTGTACGCTGTCCCATCGATATGGAAACCCGCGTTCAGGAAGGAAGACGAAGTAGTACACGTGCACGCGTCCTGGCTGTAGGGACAACGCGAAACATGAAATGTCAATGGACAATTATTTGATACGCTCTATACGATTTCACGGTCCCTCGTCGTTGCTCGTCCGAAACGTTCTTGTTAATCTAATCACGAATTAATAACCGTTATCTGGCACGGTGTTTGTCCAACAGTCAATTCAATAAACAGTACTTCTAGGCGTGCTTTATCTGTTCGTACCTTTGTCGTTTTGTTCCGCTGTGATCGTTCGAACGTTCTAATCGTCGGCGTTTCATCGGAAGGTGGAAAAATTTTAGAATTCTTGAACGTTGTAACGTGTGAATCGTTGATCTAGATTCTTTGTTAGAAATTCTTCTTAATTCGAGGAAATTTTTTGTATAAAATTGGCGCGAGTTGTTCGCAATGTAATATTAAACGATGCTTCGTATGAAATAAATTGGATGAAAACAAAAGTGCATAAAATCGGTTCATCGCGTGAAATTTTCTAATGCATCGCGGTGCCACTTTCCGTCTATATCTATCTTGACCGAGAATTTTACGAAACGACCATATCGGAAGAAAGAAAAATCTTTTTTCTGAAACATCTCGATCTTCGCTTGTCACGTTTTTGTTCCACGCGTATATCCACGCGTAACGCGTTGCAGCATAATAGGGTTTATTTTCGTTATATCTGCTCGATACGTTGCTCAAGTATCTTAAGTATCTTAAGTTCCCAATGTACCGTTTCGTGTCATCAGTTATTACATTGGTTGCGATTAACGAACAGTAAACGATGTTGATTTGCATACACGATAATAGGAAAGAAATCGTTTGTATTTTACCATAACTTTCACATACCACTCGTATTTCGTAATCCACGAGAGGCGATCCGGGACTCGCGTGACGATGCGTTCGTGGACAGATCAATGAAATCGGTCGTCTCGATCGGCCAGAATAACTTCGCCGCAAGTGTTTCGTACCAAACTGTGTTCACGAGGATTTCGAGAAGTCGTTCCTGATAAATATCAGTTCGTTCGGTTGTTTCGCGTGGTGGTCGGTTGTAGGTGCCAAAAATTTTCACGCGTCCCATTCCACTTTGTAGCGGCATTTATGTGTCACGATCAGGTAATTTTATCACCGCGATGATCGATCGTCGTTCAGGGAAGAATCGAATTCTCGCGTGGCAGAGACTTCACGGAGTGCGAACCTATTTTGTACACAGTGCTCGCTACGACGTGTTATTGACAAGGTGTTCTTTTCGCTGACACGCAAAGGGACCGTCCAATGTGCAGCTACCTAGAAATCGGTGTAATCGAATCCTTTTTTCACGCGATATCTTTAAAAAAAATGAAACAATAAAGTGATCCTGGATCGTTGGATTGGTCTCTTCCTCTTTTTCTTCTTCTTCCTCCGGAGTGAGCTCAGTCTGGATCTATTTTCGTCACGAATTTGTTCCTAGCTGTTTCGAATATTTTACTTTGTCGTAGAAGACTAACGATACCTGTTCTCTAACCAGTCTGACCAGAGACCCACGTTTACTACTGAATCTTGATTCTTGACGTTGAACAAGAAACCGTAACGAAACTGAAACTCTGATACCGAGGATTCGTTACACGGACGAGGACTTTTGTCGTGAATTTTTTTTACCCGGTAGAAACACGAATCGCGTTGGTTCGTTCGCTAGCGTGGCATCGAGGTACCTTGGTAAAATAGATAAAGAAACGACCGAAGAACCGATAAACCAACAGCTGTTGTGGTTGCTTTAGCGAAGATTAAAAGGAATGAATTATTTCTGTACGCGTACGTCACTGGAAGCCTGATAGAACGTGAAAAAATTTCGACGGCTGAAATTCGTGAAACCGATCGAAGGACGGCCGCCAGATATCCACCTTGGCCTACTCGATTAAAAGTCGTGAGTAGCAGGAACGTTAATTTTTGGACGTTCTCTTAAGAAAATGCTCCAAATTTCGAACCATGAATCAGATATCGGTAACGCGATGTACGAATTTATTTAGAAAATAACCGCGCCAAGAAAAATAATACTTGAAGAACGGTTAATATTCGTGTCAAGGCGAGTTTTACGCAAATTCACACGCAATCGTTCACGTTGTAGGGTGACAACTGATTTATTAACGTCTACTCTACAAAAAATTTTTTTTAATCTCTATTACTTTCATTTTTTATAAATGACATTTTTTTTTTCTAGATTAAAGCTGCCATCTACCGACTTGTCATGACGCGCATATACACTAATTACATACAGACTGTTCTTATATATCTACACAGACGTGATGAATTATCATCGTGCAACCGTTAATTATCGTAATCTCTAACAGTAACTGTGTCGTCGATCGTACTCGGTGCACGCCTAGAATATCAATATTTGTCTTCGGTTGTAATGGTATCGTTGAATNTGTAGCGGCATTTATGTGTCACGATCAGGTAATTTTATCACCGCGATGATCGATCGTCGTTCAGGGAAGAATCGAATTCTCGCGTGGCAGAGACTTCACGGAGTGCGAACCTATTTTGTACACAGTGCTCGCTACGACGTGTTATTGACAAGGTGTTCTTTTCGCTGACACGCAAAGGGACCGTCCAATGTGCAGCTACCTAGAAATCGGTGTAATCGAATCCTTTTTTCACGCGATATCTTTAAAAAAAATGAAACAATAAAGTGATCCTGGATCGTTGGATTGGTCTCTTCCTCTTTTTCTTCTTCTTCCTCCGGAGTGAGCTCAGTCTGGATCTATTTTCGTCACGAATTTGTTCCTAGCTGTTTCGAATATTTTACTTTGTCGTAGAAGACTAACGATACCTGTTCTCTAACCAGTCTGACCAGAGACCCACGTTTACTACTGAATCTTGATTCTTGACGTTGAACAAGAAACCGTAACGAAACTGAAACTCTGATACCGAGGATTCGTTACACGGACGAGGACTTTTGTCGTGAATTTTTTTTACCCGGTAGAAACACGAATCGCGTTGGTTCGTTCGCTAGCGTGGCATCGAGGTACCTTGGTAAAATAGATAAAGAAACGACCGAAGAACCGATAAACCAACAGCTGTTGTGGTTGCTTTAGCGAAGATTAAAAGGAATGAATTATTTCTGTACGCGTACGTCACTGGAAGCCTGATAGAACGTGAAAAAATTTCGACGGCTGAAATTCGTGAAACCGATCGAAGGACGGCCGCCAGATATCCACCTTGGCCTACTCGATTAAAAGTCGTGAGTAGCAGGAACGTTAATTTTTGGACGTTCTCTTAAGAAAATGCTCCAAATTTCGAACCATGAATCAGATATCGGTAACGCGATGTACGAATTTATTTAGAAAATAACCGCGCCAAGAAAAATAATACTTGAAGAACGGTTAATATTCGTGTCAAGGCGAGTTTTACGCAAATTCACACGCAATCGTTCACGTTGTAGGGTGACAACTGATTTATTAACGTCTACTCTACAAAAAATTTTTTTTAATCTCTATTACTTTCATTTTTTATAAATGACATTTTTTTTTTCTAGATTAAAGCTGCCATCTACCGACTTGTCATGACGCGCATATACACTAATTACATACAGACTGTTCTTATATATCTACACAGACGTGATGAATTATCATCGTGCAACCGTTAATTATCGTAATCTCTAACAGTAACTGTGTCGTCGATCGTACTCGGTGCACGCCTAGAATATCAATATTTGTCTTCGGTTGTAATGGTATCGTTGAATCTGCAAAATCAGCATTTTTAGAACATTCGGAAAGTATCTTCCATATATACGTTAAAGTACATTGAAAGTATACGAAGTTAAATATTGCACGCTATTGTTCGTTCTTGTTGCCTTCTAGATCATTTTCCGTCTCATTTATATATTTTTCACCTTATATATGTATGCGATTAAGTTAATAAGATCGGTAAATAAATGGTGACTCACGTAGACCGAAATCATTCGGAAACATGATTCTCATAAATGTTCTTTAAAACATACGTGTTTGCGTCGTATATTTGTAACATCGCTATTGCATCATCGCAGGTTACGTTCTTTGAACGACTCTCACATTTTACTGCTCGATCATAATCTTGCTCGCGAATTCACCTACGCTCGATTCGTTTCAACATACATTAGTATAATTTCAAGCATTCATCCACATTATTAATGCATACCGAGAAGGAAACGTATTGTTCGATCAGAATTCGAATCCAGGTCTTGCCGATTCGACTTATACTATTTAGAAGTATCTTAATCCCATTAATTCTCAAGTTAGTACTGCCAATATTGGATACACGTATAGCTGGCGCCTGTAAATCGACCGGTTCAATAATACTCGTCCTTGGTCATCCGTGAAACCCAAAATTAAAATAAATTAGTCATTGAATCAAAATTTAAGTTCCGATTCTCCCGCTGACCCGACCACGTACTCCATAGATTTTTCCCTTCCAAGCCAAACGTTCAAGATGGCTATCATTATCTGTATTAACAAATTTGTTTCGATTTAGGCCCCGCTGCGTTCAATGCAACCAACTGCCAGGGGGAGCCCCCGGGTTCCCAGTCCTGGCTCGTTACGTCCATTTACACCTCCGGATCTTACTTCCATACCTCATATGGACGGTGCGTCTCCACAAAACAGCAGTATTCGTAACAGTTCCTCATCTCCGAGTGGCCGAGCCAACGATGAAGTCCAAGAACAATCCGGCCCATATATCATCGGTAGTCCCATCGATCTCGGCAATATCGATAACGTCGACAATATTGGCCTACGCATCAACCCTCTGGCAAGTGGACGCCGAAGGGCACGCGAACATATCGAACTGCAGGAGGCTGGAATAGCCGAAGCGAGTTCCGAAGGTAAGACACGTGTACAGATTGTTGTTTGGCGTAACTTAGGACTGAAAAGATTTTCCGTTTTCAATAATGGAATAAAAATTTAGAGGTTTTGGTAGCATACTATACCATATTCCTAATGCCGAAGGTCGAACGAGTATACGTATATGACTATACGCTGCTTAAATATCTGGCAGTGTATTTTGAAGCAGAATTTGTTTAACGCTTTTCACAGTGTCCTTCTACGCGCTGATAAATATTCTCGACGAACGTGAGATAGCCGTTGCTATTATATTTATTTCGAAATCCACTGAAAACAATTTCCTGTTAATGTTAGGCTAGCAATTTTATTGTTCGTTTTGAAAAAAGAAAGCAAAAGAAAGGAAAGGAAGAAATTGAATACGATTTTCTGCTTTCATACTTCGCGTATGTATCGTTATATTTCTATGCAAGTAGTATGAACAGATTGTTCAATAAGGTATCATAACAGCGGCGTAGGTCTACCTTCAGCCCACCCTACCAGAGCTGTCCTTGGCCCATAGTCTATGAGCATCGAGGTTGTTTATTGATGCAACCTTACCGTACACGTCCCCTTATCACGGAAACTGCTGGTGAAGTACAGTACGGTGCTGACGCCAACTTGTTGCCTGTAGCAAGCGCATGCGTTTTCAGGGTAGCACGTGTACAGGGCTGTCGCATTTTGCGGACATCCCCTTGGCAGTAGTGTAGTAGATCATTTAGGAGCCTGTGTCTCTGTCGAACCGAGCACGTATCCTACTATTTCATGCCGATTTTCTTGGTGTTGTATATTTTAACGTAGAATTATCAATACCTTCATCCGTTAGACTGTGTTTCTACCGATAGCCTCTCTCGCTTATCCTTTACTTGTAACAGTGTTTTTTTTTTATTTTATTTTTTATTTATTTTTTATTTCTTTTTTTTTTTTGCTTTCTTTCATTCGTTCTCAAGCAATGCGAATGCGAATTAATCGTTAACAACTGTTTACGAAAAATATATGCGAGTAACGTAAATAACATCTATAAATTATTCTATATAAACTATCCTATATTGACAAGCCAATAGACCATATATACCTCGGTAAAGAAGCTGCTGATGACCAGTGCCACCTACGTACTAGAATCAGTATCGTTGGAGCAAATTTGCAGGTGTAGCATGGTTACGGAAATTCTACGTTTAGACATTTTTGCGAAGCATTTGTAGTTTTAGATAATACAGTTTTACGCAGGTTAATCGGTGGACCTGCGTTACGCGTATTCATATTTCCGTTGGGTCGGTAGGGGTGTGGCGACAGGCGTGAGGCTTCTTCCGGCACGATGACGCAGATATGTAGTTTGTTTAACCGATCGTTATCTCGAGTGGAAAAGTGTCCAACCAGTGTATGTTAACTACAATTTTAGGGAAGAAGTGCGTACGTTTTCACGGAATGTTAATTATTTGTATTACCTTTTTTCTCTCTTTTTTTCTTTCTTTATGGATCGAAAGAGATCATCAGGGTCGTTTGCGAGATGTCAAAATCGTAGATTAATTTTGATCGATACTATTCAATCGACGAAATAACGAATAAGATAATTGGAGTACGCTTAATTTGTATTTTTTAAATTGAACGCTGATCATCATCGGTTCTATTTATCCTTAGTTATCCCATGACGAGCAGGCTGTTTTTTAATTTCCAGTTTTCGTCACGTTCGCTACTTATTACGCGACTGTTTTAGTAGTGATGACGTACGAATAGATAATATATCGCCGGAAGTAATTATTACATGATTGGTGTTGAGAAACTATAGGATATACGTGCTCAAACACTTTGCGTGCACGCGTGTCGCAGAATGTATGTACTTATACTACTAAAGGATAATCATCCGACACCCACGTCTGAAATTTGATAATACACAATTTTTATTCTAAATAATACGATTTAAATCCGAGAGATAGGATCATTAACGCATGCATCGTACGTACATATTCGGTGTTTGTGATGTAACACGTACATGTGGAAGCGATAATACTCATTATCATATATTTGTTATTCATCGTATTAGTGTATTCGTGTGTCCTTCGGAATAGCTCCATTTGACAAATATTTTTTTCAACTGTTAAATGCATTAAGAAAATATGTATGTTCAATATATAAAGTCATTTAAGATTCAGCTTGAAATAAACATACATGTAATAAATATTTTTTACCATTATTGCCATTTTATATTATTTTTGTCGTCAACTATAATTTTACGCGACATTAATTTACGTTTTGTTTTTCCACTTTCTAGTAAATATAAATATAATTGCAGTAATTTATTTTAAAATCATATCGATTCATGTGCGTTAAATCAGAAATTGTTCTCATCGAATGTTAGCGTCATTTGAACGAGTTCTTGTCGATTAATATTCTTTTTACTGACCGCGATAAAAAAAACTTTTTACCGAATTCCTTTTTAGATATGCAGCTATAACCTCTAAGATGATAATACAAGCTCGATGTACGTCACTTTTTATTTGAATAACACAGTGTAACCACTGAGTTCTTTCCTGTCTATAGACCAGATTTGAGCATAGTAATTTATTTTTCAATCGAATCAATCTGTAAAAAAGTATGGAATATTACTGACTTTATAACCTCGAATTGTTTGACTGTGTACGTATCGGTGTTGTCTTATCGCGAGTTAAGTATGAATCGAATTACCAAAGAGAAGTGATGTGAGAGACATTTCATTTAGTAAACGGCAACATGGAAATTGCGGGTACAAAAGTGATACAATGGTTCAACGAACTGAGATCTCGGTTTCATCTTTATTTGTACGCTCAAAATCGTAAGTCAATATAACTTAAGACAATATATAGATAAATGGTTAAGTTAAACGCGTGACCACTGTCGTAGCCAGATAAGAAATGCTTTCGAAGTTATTCATCCTAAAACGATATCTAGGATGTAGTTACTCTTTATAGCGTTTAATAAAAAATAAAATAATTAATTAATATTTTTCCCATAATTGATCGTAATATTACAATCGTTTTACCAGTAGTTTTGGATAATCAAAATATTTGAGTAATATTGGATTATACTTTATTGCAGTTGGTCCCATAAGGACGGAAAATGGAGGGTCTCAAGGTGACGATCAGCGGCCTTCACACCAACACGATAACAGTGAAGAGAGGGTGGTTTTCATAAACGCTCCACATCAGCCAGCGAAATATAAAAACAACCGCATTACTACTGCGAAGTATTCATTTCTTTCGTTTATACCTATGTTCCTTTTTGAACAATTTCGTCGATACAGTAATTGCTTCTTCCTATTCATCGCCCTTATGCAGGTACTATTTATAAAACGTAGCTATACGTTTATATTGTATTATTGCATCTTTATATTTCACAAAATATATTTTTTTTTTATGTAATTTAAATACATTTTTTTTTTTTTTTAAGGCGATGTAAATATTAATTTTTTAATTTTTCGTTTTTAATTTTAGCAAATACCGGATGTGTCGCCTACAGGTCGATACACAACTTTGGTTCCATTAATTTTTATTCTTAGCGTATCTGCTTTAAAGGAAATAATTGAAGATATTGTGAGTATTCTTAATTAAAAAATATTTTTCTATCGTTTAATCCAAAAACTATAATAATATTCTCAAATACAGAAAAGGCACAGAGCAGATGATGAAATAAATATGCGTGAAGTAGAAGTTTTAAGGGATGGCCATTGGCAATGGATACAGTGGAGAAATGTTGCTGTTGGTGATGTGGTTAAGGTTGCACCTTATTTTCTCAGAGCTCATGGATGTGGTAATTATTAATAATTAACATATCTTTGCTAGAATCGCTTTGTTTGATATGCATAGGTCCGCAACAACAATTTCTTTCCCGCTGATTTGATCTTATTGTCATCGTCGGAGCCACAGGGTATGTCTTTCATAGAGACTGCCAATTTGGATGGAGAAACAAATTTAAAGATAAGACAGGCCCATCCCGACACTGCCAGTCTCTTAGATACTGCTGAATTAATGAATTTTCGTGCGAATATTCAGTGTGAATCACCAAACAGGCATTTATATGAATTTAATGGAGTGTTGCGTGAAACTAATAAACAGTATGATTATTATTTTTTTAATTTAAGAAAATTCATAAATGCATGTAACAGACATGTGTATCAATTTTTAGATGTGTAGGTTTGGGACCCGATCAAGTATTACTTCGTGGCGCAATGTTAAGGAATACGCGTTGGGTGTTTGGTGTAGTAATTTACACAGGCCATGATACCAAACTTATGCAAAACAATACTACAACTGCACCCTTAAAAAGGTCTACGTTGGACCGACTGACCAATACACAAATACTCATGTTATTCTTTATACTTCTTTTGCTGTGCCTTCTGTCTGCAGTATTTAACGTTCTTTGGACTAAAGCTAATAGTGATGGACTATGGTATTTAGGTTTACAAGGTGGAAAATTTAGTTGCTTATTCGTTTCTTTTTTTTTTTTTTTTTTACAACTAATTGAGAAACTAACTAACTGTTTCTTTGTTTCAGAAGAAATGACTAAAAATTTTGCTGTTAATCTTTTAACATTCATTATTTTATTTAACAACTTAATACCTATTTCGTTACAAGTTACACTTGAAGTAGTGAGATTTGTTCAAGCTACGTTCATTAATATGGATATTGAAATGTACCATGCAGAAACTGATACCCCTGCTATGGCTCGTACAAGTAATCTTAATGAAGAACTTGGTATAGTTAACTATGTCTTTACTGATAAAACAGGGACTCTTACAAGAAATGTAATGGAATATAAACGATGTTCAATTGGTGGCAAAATATACGAGTAAGTTTTTTAAGTACTTTCATTTATAGTATTCTAATTTTCCGATTACTTTGTATTAAAAAACAATGCCTTACAGTTTGCCAAATCCAAACTTAAATGATGACGAAGGTGGTAGTAGTATCAATAGTGAGCTAGTTAGAGATATTGTTGAAGGAAAATCGGTACAAGATTCGCCTCGTCCTGCTGATAAAAAAGCTGCAAACCATGCGAAAATAGTACACGAGTTCATGATTATGCTGTCAGTGTGTCATACCGTTATTCCCGAGAAGATTGATGAAACAATAATTTATCATGCTGCATCTCCGGGTACAGTATTTATACCAAGTCAGGCTTATTTTAATGCAGTGCTGTTCATAGTTTAATTTTATATACGCTTATTTAAATAGATGAAAGGGCGCTAGTAGACGGAGCACGTAAATTTAATTACGTGTTCGATACTAGAACGCCTGCCTACGTAGAAGTAATAGCTTTGGGTGAAAGACTTCGATACGAAATATTAAATGTAATAGAATTTACGTCAGCCAGAAAAAGAATGTCGGTTATTGTAAAAACACCAGATGGAAAAATCAAACTTTTTTGTAAAGGAGCCGATTCCGTTATTTACGAAAGACTATGTCCAATTTCCTTAGAAAACAGTGATTCTGAACAGAGTGGTTCGGATGACTTTCGAGATGTAACTTTAGAACATTTGGAAATGTTTGCATCCGAAGGTTTAAGAACACTTTGTTTTGCTGTTGCAGATATACCTGACAGTTTTTATCAGGTGCGTATTGCTTATTGCTTATTCCTATTTACAATTTACGGTATATTCACTTTTGATCAAATTGTGATGCAATCAATCTTTTTTAATAGTGGTGGCGTGAAACCTATCACAATGCAACAATTAGTTTAGGGAATCGTGAAAGTATGATCGAAAATGCCGCAAATCTTATTGAAACAAAACTAAACTTATTAGGAGCAACTGCTATTGAAGATCAATTACAAGATCAAGTACGTATAATTTTGGCACTCGTGTATATGTTTCCAGAGGTGAATAATGATGATAATTCACAACGTCGCAGGTACCAGAAACTATACAGTCCCTGTTACAAGCTGACATTAACGTGTGGGTATTAACTGGAGATAAACAAGAAACTGCTATAAATATTGGTTACTCTTGTAGATTGATCACACATGGAATGCCATTGTATATCATTAATGAATCATCTTTAGATGTAAGAAAAATTAACAATACTACTTTTTTATGCAATTTTTTTACAAAGTATTTTCAAGCTCAACATTTACTTTTAGAAAACAAGAGAAGTTATAATACAGCGATGTCTTGATTTTGGAATTGATTTAAAGTGTCAAAACGAAGTAGCTCTTATTATAGACGGAAATACATTGGAACATGCATTATCCTGTGATATTAGAATGGACTTTCTTGATTTATGTTCATCTTGCAAAGTTGTTATTTGTTGCAGAGTTTCGCCAATGCAGAAAGCTGAGGTGACTTTTACAAAATATATAATTTTAAATTTATTTGCTTTTTTTACGTTTTTTTTTTTCTTTTTGCATTTTTCTCGACAAAAACATTAATGTAACAGTTTTTCAGGTAGTTGATTTAATTACGAGTAATAAAAAAGCTGTAACACTTGCAATTGGAGATGGAGCAAATGATGTAGCTATGATACAAAAAGCTCATATCGGTGTTGGTGAGGTTGCTTATATATCGATCTTGGAAAGAATAAAAGAAACGCGTACTATCGACTTTTATTGTTTCCAGGAATTTCTGGCGTTGAAGGTCTTCAAGCAGCTTGTGCTTCTGATTACTCTATCGCGCAATTTCGTTTTCTGAAACGTTTATTGTTTGTTCATGGCTCGTGGAATTACAGTAGGATGTGTAAATTGATATTGTATTCGTTCTACAAAAATATTTGTCTATATGTTATCGAACTGTGGTTTGCCATTTACTCCGGCTGGTCCGGACAGATCCTTTTCGAGCGGTGGTCAATCGGTCTTTATAATGTGGTAAGTTGTAGTAAACTTATATTATTAATTTTTTTACCATTATAATGTAATTATGATGTTACAATATATATACATGATATATTGTTTACATTAGGTATTTACAGCAGCGCCTCCATTAGCTATGGGACTTTTTGATAAAGTATGCTCCGCAGAAACTCATTTAGCTCATCCAGCATTGTATGCCACAAAGAATACCGGAGAGTCATCATTTAATATTAAGGTACTACATGTTTTATGTCGTACGATTTATTTATATTTTACACTGTATTTAAAAATTGTCTACAGTCTCGATATTATTTATACAGGTATTTTGGATTTGGATTGCGAACGCTTTAATACACTCGTCTCTTCTTTATTGGTTATCGCTAATGGCTCTAAAAGAAGGCGTGGTTTGGGGAAACGGTCGAGACGGTGGCTACATCGTTTTAGGAAATTTCGTATACACTGTATGTTTTGTTACTTGGTCGTATGATTCTTAATTATATTAATCAATTTTTAATAAATATATTTTTTTAGAGAAAAAAATAATAAAATTTTTATTTGTTGATAGTATGTTGTAGTGACAGTATGTGGAAAAGCAGGATTAATAATAAACTCCTGGACATGGGTCACTCATTTAGCAATGTGGGGATCGATTATGCTTTGGTTCTTATTTATTTTTGTTTATAGGTAAATTCTTTAAAATATTTATAGTTCATTTGAATTGAATCGAGAAATATAGATTTTTAAAAATGAATGCAATTTCAGTAATTTTTGGCCTACTTTAAACGTGGGTGCAGTGATGTTAGGCAATGATAGGATGCTGTTTTCTTCGCCTGTATTCTGGTTGGGTTTGGTACTTATACCCTCAGCAGTACTACTTTTGGATGTTACAGTTAAGGCGTAAGTACATATACGTAATACGCTTTGTAAAATGACGTTTTGACAAGTTAATTAAACTTGTGAGAAATATGACTTGTTACAGAGTGAAGAATACAGTATGGAAATCTGTAACTGCGACAGCTAGAGAAAACGAGATTCGAAAATCTGATCCCGGGGACATATTCAATAGCCATGACTATAGAAGCTCGTAAGTAACTTGTGTTTCATCGTTACACACAATACAAACTTAATTAGTATATACATGCGATTACCACTAAAAGTAAAAATTTCCGTTAATAGAACAGCAAAAACTGCTTTTAGCAATGTATGGATAACTTAGCAACAACATTTTTCCATGCTGTTACAAATTCGCATATGTCCGGATATATGACAGCGTATACACTGCATGAAATATTGATAGACTAACAAAAACATAATTATTAATATTTTACATGCATGGCTTAATTAATATAACATTTTAACAACTCACATTCACAATGATTTAAGTAAAGTATAAGATATTATAATTTAAATAAAATAACAGTTCCTACAGAGCTTCCAAAACGAACAAATCGCTTAAGTGCATGTGCATAACGATATATTAATTCCGCGATTTATTTTTGCAGTACTCTATTTTTATTCAGAGACCAATATTCCGATAATTCGTATTATTAGAATTTCTAACGAAAATTGTATCTTTAACGCTTGAAATATCTAAATTGAGCGAAGAAATAAAAATTGTAACAGGAGATCGAAGTCGTATTCGAAGAGGCGGTGGTTAATTCGGTGTTGGACCTCGGTCTGGTCGCCTCGAAGGCGAAATAAGATCAGAATCTTCCCGATTGCGCTCGTGGCGCGTGATCTATGGTTCACTCACCATACATAGAGCATGTATCGTCTACACCATTCCGTATTCCATGTTCCTAAACACTTTCTACAAATTCCCGTCCACCGTGGAATCCGTAAGCATCCAATATTTTATATAACCCCTATCTCCTTCTAACAATTATCTACATACTTTCCAATGTTACTGTTTACTATTTTTGTACCATGTTGAGTATTATACTTACTAGAGGACTGCTATGATCGTGCTGTTGTTTTATGCATATGTAGCGCAAAGTCTATTACATGTCTGTATACAAATAAGACGAAAAATGTTTTCTTCACTTCCTACCTAATAGAAGTAGAATCATTCTGTAAGTTTAAGCAACACATGCTAACAAAAAGAAATATATTAGAACATATAGTCGTGTCTCTGTTACATCATATTATCGCTAGTATTAGTTCTCATTTTCATTTCTATTCCATTTTACCTTTCACTTTGAATTAATAATAAATCCCCGTTATCATCTTTCTAATCTATTTCGTATGGTTTGCAGTATTAATTGGCAACTATGTTTTGTGCGAGTAAACAGCAGTACTAAAAATCAAGGCTTTCTAGAAAGTACCGTGTATAAATACGCATAAAAAGAGAAAATGATTATTTTTATTTTTTTTATTTTTTCCATTCTATTTTAAATCGTTTTACACGTTGATTCTAATTTTGTTCGGGTGTAAACTTACGATGGTAAGATACGAGACTTGATCGGAAACATTGTAAATAGTACGTGGATGTTTCTAGTTGACAAATGACTAAAAAACACTTGTCAGTATGAAGCAATTACTCTGTTTGTTAATGCGGTTTTCTGGTATGTTTTATTCGCGGTATCCCGTGAAGGCCTGTGCATGCCATCGCCGACCTCGCGAGGTGTAAGTACCCCCAGTAGTACGTAACTCGTAGTGCTTTTGTAATTCTGCACTTCCAGGCGAAAGCACTGCTAATTAATCAAACCGCATGATCGTTCGTCGTTTCGCTTACGAAGGCACCGCAGTACCAGCAACTACTGTCACCTATATCATGGTCACGAACCTTTTAGTACAACTTTAATACACTTTCTCTGCCTAAACATTGCAAGGAGTTAGGTGAAACGTGATAGAATTTCATGGGTATAAGCTATGAACTTTTTACAAAATATTTTTTGCCTCTTGTCAACATTTAAATTGATTTCACTGCAATTTAACGCGTCGAATATTTATATCGTAAAATTACTTCCGTGAAGGACATGGTTTATATCGTGAAACTTGAATAGAAAGAGACGATAAGAAAATAAAGTAAATATCAGAAACAGAAAAATTTTCATCGGCAACTATTAGTATTTCTAGCACTGCATGGATCACTCTAGATAAGTTAATCGTTAGATCGCCGGTCAAGAAAAAGGTTACACGGGAAAAATATCAATCATCGAACATTGTCGAAGACAAAAAATATCGAATTTAAATAAAACTAAGCACATCCGTGCGGTTTGAACTGTAAGGATGAGGACAACTAACAGCCAGATGAGTGTTTCTAAAACAGTTTTGAATGCACGGCTTTGCAGATTGACGGAGACGGCGCGGCTACTGAAAAACGTAAAAAGTGTTTTCACCAGGCGATCGAACGCCGCTTCCAGAGTTAATGTCGAGGTGGAACTATCACGTAAGTTATTTTATCTGTCTAACGACGGGCTGCAATCGAGAGAGAGAGAGAGAGAGAGAAAAAAAAAAGAAACCAGAATAAGAACAATCAACCTTTTGTACAGATTCTTTGTCTTCTAAACTCATTTATTGGTATCTTTCTTTGTATTCTTGATTAACAATCATATTTATTTAAGAACACGCGCTTTATACTTCTTCACGGCTTTTGCCTTTTTAATTA